>LPNX010460572.1:0-21375 GCA_001517045.1 Pseudotsuga menziesii | reverse complement strand
AGGCCATTCCATCCACATGTTTGATGGAATCGTAGAAATAAGAAATTCCTCTGACAACCAAGTCATCATGACTGGATACGAAGATGGGAAGCTGCTGAAGCTTAAGGGTTCATCTGTAAGGGTTCAGAACTATGCCTACCTCGCTCAGCATGGAGAAGGTAATTTGTCATCAAGTTTATTGTGGCATGCAAGATTTGGTCATCTGAATTATAACATTCTTTGTTTGTTGAGAAAGAATGGCGTATTTGATTTTCCCACCATTCCCAAAGAGAAGAGAAAATGTGATGCATGTATATTAGGGAAACACAGTAATCTACCATTCCATGAATATAATTTCAGAGCAAGTAGGAAATTAGAATTAGTGCATTCTGATTTATGTGGCCCAATGCCAACTCCTTCTGCCAATGGGAATAAGTATTTTATGACCTTTGTTGATGACTACTCAAGAATGTGCTGGATTTACACATTAAAGACAAAATCAGAAGCATTTCAAACATTCAAGGACTTTCATGCATTGATAGAAAAACAAGCACAATCTAAAATTGGTACACTTCGTACTGACAATGGGAAAGAATACACTTCAAATGCTTTTGAATATTATCTTCGCCAACATGGAATTGCACATCAGACTACAGTTCCCTACAATCCTCAACAAAATGGTGTAGCAGAAAGAATGAACAGAACCATAATGAATATGGTACGCTCAATGATGTTATTTAAGAATGTAAAACTAATGTTTTGGGGTGATGCAGTGAAATTTGCAGCCTATTTGAGAAACAGAAGTCCCTCAAATGCTCTTGATAACAATACTCCACATGAAATGTGGTTTGGCCATCTCCCTTCAGTCAGGCATCTTAGAGTTTTTGGTTCCACCTATTATGCCTTGATTCCAAAGGAGCAAAGAAACAATCTTGGTGCTCGAAGCAGAAAATGCATTTTCCTGGGGTACAAAGAAAAATCCAAGGCATACCATCTGTATGATGAGGTAAACAAGAAGTTTGTTATTTCCAGAGATGTCATTTTTCTTGAGACTAATAAAAATGACCAGTCCATTGAGAGACAACTTAATCGTTTGGAAAATTATCCTCATCCAAAGAAATATTTTGAAAATGAATATGAAATTCCAAACCTTGAAGGGGGGATTCCTATTCTGGATCAACCTTTGGAATTTCCATATGAAGCACCAACTCCCCCGCATGAAGAAGTTCCTGCTAATTCACCTAAACAAGAGATTCAACTGGATGATGTGATTGAGAGACTTGGAAGACTCAACCTTGAAGGAAATGAAACACCACCAGCTGATCAACAAGGACCATCACGGAAGATTCCTAAATGGGCCAAAAAGACACTTGAAAGTGTCCATCCAGATGAAGTTGGAAAGATAGGAACGAGAAGTTCAAAAATACATGAAGATGGAGGAGAAGCAGATAATTCAGGTGATGACATGGATGCATCATTTGATTGTGAATTTAATTTATCTGCTAACTTTGAACCAACTTCCTTTGAAGAAGCTTCTACTCGAGTTGAGTGGAAAGAAGCTATGAAGAATGAGTATGATGCACTCATGAAGAATGGAAGTTGGAAGCTGGTTGACCCTCCAGTTGGAACCAAACCAATTGGCTGCAAGTGGGTGTACAAGAACAAATACAGATCAGATGGCTCACTTGACAAGCACAAAGTGAGGCTTGTAGCAAAAGGCTATGCACAGAAGGAAGGAATTGACTATGAAGAAACATTCTCTCCTATAGCAAAATGGGATACCATCCATACCTTACTCTCTTTAGCTGCTCAGAATGGGTGGAAATTTCATCAGATGGATGTGAAGACTGCTTTCTTGAATGGAGACTTGAAAGAGAATTTCTTCATGTCTCAACCAGAAGGATTTGTTGTGAAAGGAAAAGAACAAAATGTATGGAAGCTTGTCAAATCCTTGTATGGCCTAAAAAAAGCGCCTCGCACATGGTATGAAAAATTAACTGAGCATCTTTTGAAGTTAAATTTCAAACATTTTGATCTTGATGATGCAACACTATTTATAAAGAAAGTTGGAAGATCTGTTGTGTATCTTGTGGTGCACGTAGATGATCTTTTGATGACAGGGAACAATGAGAGCTATATAGCATCCATAAAGAAATATTTGAAAAAGATCTTTGAAATGACAGATATGGGACATCTCCACTATTACTTAGGAATTGAAGTCACTCAACATCCTAAGTACATATTCCTATCTCAGAAAAAATATGTTGGAGAACTACTAGACAAATTTTGCATGACAGAATGCAACCCTATCTCTACTCCAATGGAACAGAAAATGAAACTCACATCAAGTGAAGGAAAAGAATTTGAGGATGCGACCAAGTATCGACATCTTGTAGGAAGAATTATCTACCTTACAACAACTAGACTAGATATTTCTTATGTTGTTGGCATACTTTCAAGGTTCATGCATAAACCTTGTGAAGGACACTGGTCAGTTGCAAAAAGAGTTCTAAGATAATTGAAGAGGACTCAAGACGTTGGACTCAAGTACTCTAAGGTGGATGACTTCAAACTTATTGGGTACTTAGACTCAGATTTTGATGGCGATAAGGAGACATGAGTATCAACTTCTGGATACACTATGAGTCTTGGATCAGCAGCTGTCTCATGGAGATCACGCAAACAGTCAGTTCTGGCAGATTCAACAACAGAAGCAGAATATGTGGTTGCAGCTGAAGCAATGAAAGAAAAAATATGGCTCAGGAAGATAATTGAATATTTGCAAGAAAAAAAAGAGAACTCCACTCCATTATTGATCGACAATACTTCTGCAATCAAGCTGGCTAAGAATCCCAGATTCCATGATCGAACCAAACACATCAACACAAAGTATCATTTGATTCGACATCATGTAGAGGCCAAGACAATCCATCTTCGACATTGTTCCACAAATGATCAAGTTGCAGACATCTTCACCAAAGCGCTTGGAAGAGAAAAGTTTGAAAGATTCAGAAACATGCTCGGACTTACTAACACCCCTTTGGATTAAGGGGGGGATTGTTGGAATATAATCCGTCGGGATTATATTTTGTAAATAAATAAAGGAAAATGAGTAGTTATGTAGGAAGCTGAAAAGGCTGGTCGGAAGATGAAACTCAACCAACATATGTAATGTATAAATAAATGATTTTGCAATGGAATAGATGAATCGAGAGTTATTTTACCCAACAGTATCAAATAGCCTCTCGTCCTGTATTGTTGGAGCCTTGGGAGGGGTGTCCCAAAAAAAATCAGAGTTCTACATGAGCTCTATACTGATTGATTGCATACTATGCAACCAACCCTTCCCAAACTCGAGGTGTATTTGGGACCGAGAGAGAATACCTGTCTACTCAGCCTACAAGGCACTATGGGCACATAAGTACAATAGTCACTATAGAGAAGTATGTGAACACATAATTATGCCATTATATACATTGATTTTCTTAAAAGAATGCAATTGCATGTCGAAAGAAGTGTTGTAGGTTATTGAAGAATATGCGGATTACTACTTAACGAAGGATGGACTGTATATCAGAATGTATGGATGCTCCAGAGCACCTTCACTACTTCCAAAGTATGCCACTGATTATGTGGTACACAAGGAGGCAGTCCAACATGTCTTCTTGGATGGCATAGGGAGTTTTTTATTTGAACATAAGAAGGCAACTTATCCTCCCCTACCATTTAGGTTGGGAAGCTATAAGTTCACAAGAGTTAAGAAAGCCGATGAATTTGTAGAAGAATTGGGGAAATGCCATTTTGGGGAAATAAATTTCCGCAGGAATGATTCCCAGAATAAAGTGGTAGAGCACTGCAGGGAAGAAAATGTACATTTTGAGTATACAAGCCACTAGGATAAAGACAAATCAATTTTCCAAAATGCAGAAAACATAACTACATTAAAAAGAAGATTTAAAAAGAAAATCACTACTAAAGGCGGGAAAGGACAAGATGAGCAGAAAAAAGCAGAGGAAGAGGAGGCTAGGAAAAGAGATGAATATGCTAGGAGACTAGCATAGGAGCCTGAAAGATGGCTTAAAAGTGAGGAGGAAGAAAAGAGAAAAGATGAACAAGAAGCAGCTAGAAATGCAGAAGAAGTTGCTAGGATTGAAGAAGAAGAAAGCAAAAGGAAAATGGATGAGGAACTTAGGAAGCAGGAAGCAGAAAGATTAAAACTAACAGAGCAACAAGATTATGATCCTGTAGACATTCAGGTTCAGGATGTGGGTAATCCTGATTTTCAAGATCCTTAGGTAGCTGTTAGCAGCACATTAAGACAGGCTATTGTTCCTACCCTAAGACTGATCCCTCTTGAACAGAAGAAAGGGGAGGATGTGCTAGACTTCAACACTATTTTTTACCAGAGGGAAACAAAAATAATTTTGAAGAGGACTGAGAGAAAGTTCGAGATTGGGGGGCAGTCGAGGAAAATGATAAATGATACAACAGTGGTGTATGGGACATAAAAGGACCCAATATTCACTATCAGAGCTGAAGCAGCATTGATCCATGCTTCTAAGGACAATGTGGATCGGATAATGACTGATCTTGAACAGTCAAAGAAATCTGCTGCCCAACTGAAAGATACCCTAAGAAGGGAGAGAGAGAGGAAAGTAGTAAATTGAAAAGGAAGTTTGAAGACATGCAACATGAAATAAAGTCTTCAAAAGCAGAGCTCCAGTTCCTCCAAGTAGAGAAGAGATCTCTGGATGTTGCCCAGGAAAGTCTAGAAAAACTGCAGCAGGAATGTCAGGGGCTAAGGACTAAAAAGGATGGGCTGAAAATGATATGTGAAAGCCTTCATATAGAAAAGGATCAGCTGCTAAGTAAGATAGGGGAGCTGGAGTTACAGAAAGCTGCCTTGGAGGAGTCAAAGAGGCAATCTCAGGTGCAGACAACAGAGCTTAAAGAACAAGTTACTTCATTAGCAGAATCTCTAGAAGAAGCCAGGGAATAACAATCTAACCTTCAGCCTTTCAAGGAGCATGTTTTAGCACAAAGGAGCAAGATGCACCAGATCCAAGTATCCATAGAAGAAGAGAGGTGCAAGATCTTGTAGGTAGACAATAGGTTAGAAGAAATTTTGGAAACTTCTTCATATTTTGTGGACAGATCGTAGGAAATTTTAGAAGTACCGACGGGAAGAATGGTGAGATTAGAGGCCAATGAGGAAATCCCTACGAACCTACCAGAAAAAGATCAACAAGGCCTGATACAGGACTATGATTTATTGGAGTTTTCCATAAGCACAGCCTAAGAATTCAAGAAGGCTATAAAGAAGAAGACAAAGGGAGCTGCTATAGAGTTCTATAGGAGGATTTTGATTACTTACAATCGTTGCTAGGTTGCTGCTTAAACAAAGGATGGACACCTTTCCAGACCACAACCTATTTTTGGAAATGTTGCAAAGTAGATATTAGGAAGATGAACAAAGGATTTAGCACATCAAAGCCCTTGACGAGCAGACCCTGAGAAATGAGGTAGCTCATTCAGGGGTCAGTGTACAGTTTCTAGAGGATCAACTATGCCTGGGCTTAGCCAGGATCGAAGTAATAAGAAATCAGGCCGCTAAATTTGAAATCAATATTCATTTTTTAGAACCTTCTAAGTTCAAAAACATTGCCTCAGAAGCTTCAGCATGGAAAAATTTCTTGAACAGTCAAGTGGGGCCCTCCTCATAAGTGCTTTATTTGTTCACTTTTATTGTAATATATTGTAAATTCTATAAGCACTTAATGTAAGAAAAGTGTGGGAGGTGGAGCGTTGGGGAAGCCCAAGAGTCATTTGTGGGCAGCCCAACAGTTTTTTGCTTTTGTATAAATATATTAGATAGGAAGGGGGATTTTTCCCAGAGAAACTTGTGAACTACTTGTTGTAAGAGGAACTACTTCATTTTGCAATAATAAAATTACAATTTTTGCCTGTTGGAGAAAGTGCTGTGTGGAATGTTCAAATGTAATGAAATGAACAATGTTGAAGTGGAACTATTTCATTTTCAGCTGTGTTTCATTAACCGTGAGAGCGTTCTAACTTTCTAAACCTATGTTCTTATTTGAATGCTCTATGGTTTATTCTGTGATAATTTCCACTATGAGTAATGAATGTTTTAACAGATGACGAGCTATCTTGTTGTGCATATCTTTATTCATGTTTATGTGTTTTGATTCTAAGAACAACTATTTGTGATTTATCTTAATGTATGAACAATGTTACATTACCCATGAATTAATAGTCTTGCTCCCTAGGGACAACTTAGTTAGTATTGTTTTTTTAGTTGTGTGTGATTTAGATGCGAGAGAGTGTAAGACGAGAGGTAAGAACCTGCGCATCACATTGTGACCACTCCTTGCATTCTTCATCAATCTGCATCTTAGATAGGCACTTGCATGTCATAATTAAAGTCAAAATACGAAATATACACGGTGGACCATGCTGCAACCGGTAAAACCCTTTTGTTTTTGTTACTTGACCTACGGTAGCCGGATCGCAAACCGGACAAATTCCCTACACCAAACAGTCACAGGCTAGTTGGGAACGTTGACTGGGGAGAATCCATTGTTGCTGTTGTTTGCGAATTTCCATGCCTAAATATTTTCTAGCGCTAGAAGAAGGGCCACCAGTGCATGGCTGGCCGGGGAAATCCATTTCCTTGAAACTACTCCACCAGTGATAGTTTTGAAAGCAGTTTATTTCCTGATCCAAATACTGAAGAAAATAGATAAAATTTGTTTGCTGTGGACAACCAAGCAGTCAATCATCTGAGAAGACACACATGAGACTATGTAAAGAGTATTGTAGGATTACCCATTATCCCTGATTTACCACAAAGAGAATACAAGAAGAAAGATCGTCCCATCTTGGAAGATTCAGTATTGGTTGGAGATTTGGAAGAGTTAGTAGAAGTAGCTTTACAAGAAGTTGTTCAGACTTTAAATCAGGTAGGCCCAAACAAACCTTACTGTTCTCCTGTGCATACTCTTGTTCCTTCACCTCCTCACTCTCCACCCAGACTCATGGCAGGTGTAAATGCAAATCAGCCACTTAACCCACCAAATCTACCACCTGCTTGGAAAGCCAGATCACCCCTAAACTTAGTGCCTCCGTTGCATGACTTACCTCAAGCTTTTGAGAAGATGCTTCCTAAGTTTGATCCAAATGAGAAGGTTGTAGTAGATGACCATTTGAAAAGTTTCTATTTGGAAATAGAAGGATTAAGGGCTGGGGAGCATGAAGATGTAGTTTGTAGACTTTTTCCACACACCCTTAAAGGAGCAACAACATCATGGTACTTTGGTTTGCTTGCAAACTCTATCCAAGATTGGGATACCTTTGAAAGGATTTTCAGAAGTAAGTATGCATCCCAAAAGACGCATGCAACACTAATGAAAGGTTTAGGCGCTTTAAAAAATGAAAGGAAAGAAAAGGCACACAATTTTACTCAAAGATTTTTTGCTTACCTTAAGAACTTCTCTGCAATTGATAAGCCCTCTGACAAAGTTCTGATTGAGTATTATACCTCACCTTTAGGTCTTAACTTGGATTTGTTCACAAAAGCTCAATTTAAGCCTATGAATTTGTAGAAGAATTGGGGAAATTCTATTTTGGGGAAATAAATTTCCATAGGAATGATTCCCAGAATAAAGTGGCAGAGCACTGCAGGGAAGAAAATGTACATTTTGAGTATACAAGCCACTGGGATAAAGACGAATCAATTTTTCGAAATGCAGAAAACATAACTGCATTAAAATGAAGATTTAAAAAGAAAATCACCACTAAAGGCGGGAAAGGACAAGATGAGCAAAAAAAAGCAAAGGAAGAGGAGGCTAGGAAAAGAGATGAAGATGCTAGGAGACTAGCACAAGAGGTCGAAAGCTAGCTTAGAAGTGAGGAGGAAGAAAAGAGAAAAGTTGAACAAGAAGCTGCTAGAAATGGAGAAGAAGCTTCTAGGATTAAAGAAGAAGAAAGGAAAAGGAAAATGGATGAGGAACTTAGGATGCAGGAAGCAGAAAGATTAAAACTGACAGAGAAACAAGCTTCCGATCCTATAGACATTCAGGTTTAGGATGTGGGTAATCGCGATTTTCAAGATCCTGAGGCAGCTGCTAGCAGCACATTAGGATAGGTTGTTGTTCCTACCCTAAGACTTATCCCTTTTGAACTCAAGAAAGGGGAGAAGGTGCCGGTCTTCAACACTATTTTTTATGACAGGGAAACAAAAATAATTGTGAAGAGGACCGAGAGGAAGGTCGAGACTGGGGGGAAATCGGGGAAAATGATAAATGATACAATAGTGGTGTATGGGACAGACAAGGACCCAAGATTCACTATCAGAGCTGGAGCAACATTGATCCATGCTTCTGAGGACAATGTGGATCGGATATGACTGATCTTGAATAGTTAAAGAAATCTGTTGCCCAACTAAAAGATACCCTAAGAAGGGAGAGAGAGGAAAGTAGTAAATTGAAAAGGAGGCTTGAAGACATGCAACATGAAATAAATTCTTCAAAAGCAGAGCTCCAGTTCCTCCAAGTAGAGAAGAGATATCTAGAGGTTTCCCTGGAAAGTCTAGAAAAACTGCAGTAGGAATGTCAAGGGCTAAGGACTGAAAAGGATGGGTTGAAAACAATATGTGAAAGCCTTCATACAGAAAAGGATCAGCTGCTAAGTAATATAGGGGAGCTAGAGTTACAGAAAGCTGCCTTGGAGGAGTCAGAGAGGCAATCTCAGGTGTAGACAACAGAGCTTAAAGAACAAGTTACTTCATTAGTAGCAGCTCTAGAAGAAGCCAGGGAATAGAAAGCTAACCTTTAGCCTTTCATGGAGCATGTTTTAGCACAAAGGAGAAAGTTGCACCAGTTGCAAGTATCCATAGAAGAAGAGAGCTGCAAGATCGTGTAGGTAGACAATAGACTAGAAGAAATTTTGGAAACTTCTTCATATTTTGTGGACAAATCGTAGGACATTTTAGAAGTCTTGACGGGAAGAATGGTGAGATTAGAGGCCAATGAGGAAATCCCTACGGACCTACCAGCAAAAGATCTACAAGGCCTGATACAGGACTATGAAATATTGGAGTTTTCCATAAACGCAGCCGAAGAATTCAAGAAGGATATAAAGAAGACAAAGGGAGCTTGTATAGATTTCTGTAGGAGGCTTTTGATTACTTACAATCGTTGCCAGGTTGCTGCTCAACAGAGGATGGACACCTTTCTAGAAAACAACCTATTTTTGGAGATGTTGCAAAGTAGATATTAGGAAGATGAACAAAGGGTTCAGTACATCAAATCCCTTGATGAGCAGACCCTGAGAAATGAGGTAGCTCATTCAGCAGTCAGTGTACAGTTGCTAGAGGATCAACTACACCTGAGCTCAGCCAAGATCAAAGTGATAGAAATCAGGCCGCTAAATTTGAAATCAATATTCGTTGTTTAGAACCTTATGAGTTTAAAAACATTGCCTCAGAAGCTTCAACATGGAAAAATTTCTTGAACAGTCAAGCGGGCCCTCCTCATAAGTGCTTTATTTGTTCATTTTTACTGTAATATATTGTAAATTCTATAAGCACTTAATGTAAGAAAAGTGTGGGAGGTGAAGAGTTGGGGAAGCCCAAGAGTCATTTGTGGGCAGCCCAACAGTTTTTTGCTTTAGTATAAATATAGAAGAATTAGATAGGAAGGGGGATTTTTACCGGAGAAACTTGTGAAGTACTTGTTGTAAGAGGAACTACTTCGTTTTGCAATAATAAAATTACAATTTTTTCCTGTTGGAGAAAGTGTTGTGTGGAATGTTCAAATGTAATGAAATGAACAATGTTGAAGAGGAACTATTTCGTTTTCAGCTGTGTTTCATTAACTGTGAGAGCGTTCTAACTTTCTGAACCTATGTTCTTATTTGAATGCTCTCTGGTTTATTCTGTGATAATTTCCACTATGAGTAATGAATGTTTTAACAGATGACGAGCTATCTTGTTGTGCATATTTTTATTCATGTTTTTGTGTTTTGATTCCAAGGACAACTATCTGTGATTTATCTTAACATATGAACAGTATTACATTACTCATGAATTAATAATTTTGCTCCCTAGGGATAGCTTAGTTAGTATTGTTTTTTTTAGTTGTGTGATTTAGATGCGAGAAAGTCTAAGACGAGAGGTAATAACCTGCGCATCACATTGTGACCATTCCTTGCATTCTTCATCAATATGCATCTTAGATAGGCACTTGCAAGTCATACTTAAAGTCAAAATACAAAAATATACCCGGTGGACCGGGCTGCAACTGGTAAAACCCTTTTGTTTTTGTTACTTGACCTACGGTAGCCGGACTACAAACCGGACAGATTCCCTACACCAAATAGTCACAGGATAGTTGGGAATGTTGACTGGGGAGAATCCATTGATCTTGTTGCCTACGAATTTCCACACCTCAATAGTTTCTGGCACTAGAAGGAGGGCCACTAGTGCATGGCTGGGCAAGGAAATCCATTTCCTCAAAACTACTCCACTAGTGATAGTTTTGAAAGCAGTTTATTTCCTAATCCAAATACTAAAGAAAATAGAGAACATTTGTTTGCTGTGGACAACCAAGTAGTGAATCATCTGAGAAGACACACATGAGCCTATGTAAAGAGTATTGGAGGATTACCCATTATCCATGATTTACCCCGATGAGAATACAAGAAGAAAGATAGTCCCATCTTGGAATATTCAGTATTGGTTGGAGATTTGGAAGAGTTAGTAGAAGTAGTTTTACAGAAAGTTGTTTAGAATTTAAATCAAGTAGCCCCAAACACACCTTATTGTTCTCCTGTGCATACTCCTATTCCTTCACCTCCTCACTCTCCACCTAGACTCATGGCAGGTGTAAATGCAAATCAGCCACTTAACCCACCAAATCCACCACCTTCTTGGAAAGGCAGATCACCCTTGAACTTAGCACCTCCGTTGCATGACTTACCTCAAGATTTTGAGAAGATGCTGCCTAATTTTGATCCAAATGAGAAGGTTGTAGTAGATGACCATTTGCAAAGTTTCTATTTGGAAATAGAAGGATTAAGGGCTGGGGAACATGAGGATGTAGTTTGTAGACTTTTTCCACACACCCTTAAAGGAGCAACAACATCATGGTACTTTGGCTTGCTTGGAAACTCTATCCCAGACTGGGATACCTTTGAAAGGATTTTCAGAAGTATGTATGCAGCCCAAAAGATGCATGCAGTACTAATGAAAGGTTTAGGCGCTTTAAAAAATGAAAGGAAAGAAAAGGTACACAATTTTACTCAAAGATTTTCTACTTACCTTAATAACTTCTCTGCAATTGATAAGCCCTCTGACAAAGTTTTGATTGAGTATTATACCTCAGCTTTAGGTCTTGACTTGGCTATGTTCACAAAAGCTCAAGTTAAGCCTACGTTATCAGAGACTTATGAAGAAGTAGAAAGAGTAGAGGCTGAAAAGGAAAGTATAGAAGATTATCCTGAGTAGTCTGGAGAAAAAACTTCTGGCAAGAGAGCCTTATTGCTGTCTAAACCTAAAGAGGAGCAATCACATGATTTTGAGGGGATGTTAAAAATGATGCAAAATCTATCCAATAGAATAATAGACCTGGAGAAATAAAAGGAGGCTTAGAAATCATATAAGCCTTATTACAAAAAAATAGAAGATAACAACCAATCCAAACCCCCTCTGCATGGTTCATCATCGATGAATTTAACAGAGGTGGGGATGGATAATTTTTGCACTTTTCACCAACAACTCCATTCTAAAAAGTATTGTCCTCAATGGATAAATTCAATGACATTGGTGATGAATTAGCTGTTGGATTCTAAATTAGTTGAGGATAGTGATGAAGAGGAAAAGGGTAGTAATACGACAAGAAAACAAGAGAATGATACCATGTTATTATGGGATTGTGTCTCGCTTTTTGATAAAGAAAGAAGTACTCTAAAACCTGAGAGTATACAAGAAATTCAAATGACGAAAGGCCTGGATCTAGTAAATAAAGATAATTCAATGATCTCAAAGATTAAGAAGTTGCAAGAGAATGTCAGGAAACAACCAAAGAACAATGTTGATGGAAAAGTACCTGAAATCACCATTATCATCCAGGATCCGAAGCAAATCAACAAGCCTGTTAAGCTTATGGAAGACCAAGTAGGTGATGACAAAGAAAATATGAAAAGGCCTGAAGAACTAGAGGAAGAGATACCCACCGAAAACCAACTTGTGGAGGAATATGTTGAATCAATTGGGGAAGGGAAAGCTAGGTTTAAAACCCTGCCTTTCCTTTTGACTTTGGAAATTTTGAACCATAAGGTGCATAATTGTTTGGTAGATTCTGGATCATCAGTGAATGTTATGCCACTCGCAGTTTGCAAAATAATTAATGGGCAGCCAAAACCTACTGCTTGGGAAGTTACTCAATTAGATAGAACTAGTGTCAAAGTAGTTGGGGAAATGGAGAATGTTCTCATTCGTTTATTTGCAAATGAAAAGATATGAAAATTTATTGATATTGTGGTGGCAGACATACCAGATGGGTATGGAGTTATTTTGAACCAAGACTGGTTTGCAAGGTTAAAGGGGTATTTTGCTTCAGATTGGTCACATTTATGGATGCCTCATAAAGGGGTCCCAGACCGGATCAAAATCTTAAGGGAACCTTACATGAAGCACACTATCACTAAGTTGGAAGAAGGAAATGAATCAACAATTTCTGTTTTGGGGAATTATCTAATGGATCTTGAACTAAGAAATTGTGCATTAGAAGAAGCCAAGAATATAATAGACACTCAGCTCGATCTCCTTCAATGTTCACGGGCTGATGGGATTGATTGTAAATTGGTAGACATAGTTTTGGTTTCAAAAATAGCAGAATTAGATAATGGTTAGGTATTTCACATCTGCAATCGAGCCTAGCCCCTTAACTCGTAAATTGGTAGATCTATAGGGGTGGGCAGAGAGCTGGTCAGGTAGTGGCTGGTTCTCAAAATTTTTACTTTGATGTTTGTTTTTGATAACCTTGTACATAAATAATTTGATGCAGTTTTTCACTTTGATTTGCCGCTATTGTTTCTAGTTATTTTTGGTTTGTTTTTGAATAAAAGAGGTAAACTTTTGGTTGCATGGAAAGTGTCAGAGTTCTTTATTAACTGAAATCTTTGAGATAAGACTGTGCATTCTTGGTTGAACTAATAGAATTTCTTCTAGTAAGTAGTTTTCCTAAATGGATATGCGCTCATTGAAGTCCTGCTTAACCCCTGAAAATAACTCAGAATCTAGAGGTTTGGAATACTATTTCGAGGCTCCATCCATTTCACATCTAAAATGTCCTAGGAGATGATAGCAAAGGACCCATAGAAAGGAAGCAAGTTAAACGGTTTATTATATATAAATGATCCCATGCCATGATTTCAAAATCCTAGAGGCTGTTAAGAGTCAAAACTCCTAAAAGAAACAATACATATGAAAGCACAGTATCAGAAACGTGAATACCAACTTGCCTAAAGTTCTTCTCCATCCGTGAGATGAAAAATAAATACATCTCTCACACAAAATGACACTATGGATAGAAGAGCCTGAATAAAATTCAGAAAGAAAGGCATATGGAGGACTCAAAAGAACAAAAAGTTCAAAGGGCACAAAAGTGCAATTGGCATGGGAATGAGGAACAAATGAATATTTTTGTTTACCATATGTTATGATCTTGTGGTGTCCAAGATAGAAACTACCCAAAGACAGAGGTAAAATAAAACTCACCTACTAAGCCTCAAAAGAGTTATCTGGACTTTGAATATTTTGGTGTTCCCATTTCCCAGAAAATGGACTGTCATCAATGATTGAAATGCATGTGTTTTCCATTTTAGGAATACAAGCATCTAGAAGAATTCAACTTATGAGTTTAATGATTAAACAATCTTTTACTAAGAGAAAAGTTGATTCAGAAATCTGGGGTTCACCAGGTAGTCGCCAATTGTTGTAGCTGCAACAATTTCCCAAAATTCTAAAAAAATTTGGGACCCTCCTTTTTATCTTGTCTTGCTCAGCTTGTGTGGGTTTGCTTGATTTTGCTGATGTTTGTTCAAGGAATATCTTTATGCAAATGCTATTAATGCTGTTCTATGGCTTACATTGAGTTCTTACCCNTTGCTCAGCTTGTGTGGGTTTGCTTGATTTTGCTGATGTTTGTTCAAGGAATATCTTTATGCAAATGCTATTAATGCTGTTCTATGGCTTACATTGAGTTCTTCCCCCGCCGTCGGAAGTTATCGATGCTTTGAATCGAAAATGCAGTTAACTGTGTGCCTGCCGTTGCAAAGATGCAGTTGAAAAACGATCCGATCGAAGGTATACTTCCTCCTATGTGCTTTAATTTATTTTCTCATTATCGACGGCCTTATCGGAATACCATCATAACTTTTTGTCTCTACAGTTTCTGCCATTGCGGATGATGTATTGCGAGCCCTCGATGTTTGTGTTGATTTTTTCCAATCCTTGCTTGTTTGATTCGTGAGACCACGATCTTGAAGCTTCTGCCATTGCGGCTCTAGAAGGGACTATCCTTTCGATTGAGTTTGATTTATGTTTTCGCTTTGTCGATTTTTTTTCGCTTAAGTCTTGTTTGTTTTACCTCTGATTTTGACTGGTTTGCGGAACTTGGTGTCTTTACAGTTTCCGCTGTCGCAGCACTTTAACCAACTATTGGTTCGAGATCTTAGTCTGGTGAACTCTGATGCGAAGCTTTTATTTGTTGCTCTTTCCGATGTTCGTTTGAAACTGCAGATCTCGTAGTCATTTCGCCATCTACCATTGTGGAGAAGCAGCTGACATGATTGCCGATCCCCTAGTCGTTTTGCTACCCGATGGTCATGTTTTCCCACTGATTGTTTGTTTACTAGGATGTATATATTGGGGAATTGGGGTTTATTATTTTCTATTATTTTTTCTGTGAATTGCCCGTTCTTTCATTGTCATTTCGAGCAATACACTATACTCACTGTTGGTACCTCGTTCCTAGGTGGCGCCGCCGTGGAAGTTTGTGGATTTTTCTCGCCAGTCGCACAGCGCCTTGCCAGGTAGACCTTTTTCCTCATTCCTACCTCTTCCTTTCGAATTCTTAATCTGGGGTTGTCGCCCTTGGTTAGTTCCCACCTCTACGGTTAGTGATACCTAGGTTTACATTTTTCAGCCCTTATATTGGTCGTGTAGATGGTATGGTTGTCCGGTGTGGGGATTTTTGTTTGCTGAATGATTAAATTTGCTGTCGTTATGAGTTTGCGGACCGCACTTGGCTGTTTGGGAAACTGGTGCAAACGAGCATTACGCTGTCTGCACCTGTTTCCCCCAGTCTATGTATGGCTGTCCGGGGAGGGTAGTTCCCTGTTAGTTTGCAGAGGAAGGTGTTTTCTCATTTATTTCGAAGTACCGAGGTTTTGGTTTCCTAGTATTTGGGTCGCTCACGTTTCTTGTGGACTAAGGTCGCGGTTTTGGTTGCATCCCGTTTAGGATGAGACTGGGAATAGGACGATTTATTTCATAGTGCTGAGGGCATAGTTGAGACTATTTTCCTTGACGGGTTTTTTTTTTTTCATTTTAGTGAGGCCATGATGTTATGAGTCGATTATGCAATTTTTTAGTCATGGGAAGGTTTTAGCTCTTTTTGCAGATTTGTTTTTGTGCACGAACACTTGGTGGTTAAATGTTGTTTGTTTATTTTTCATAGCTTCAATCATGAATAGCCTAAATGAGGTAAATGCTCAGGTAGTTTGTCTCCATTATTTGAATATTATTTAGAAATGGTTCAACAGGACCTAAAGGATTTTGTGTATGACAGGGAAATCCTTTCGAATACAAGATTTCTAAAAGGCAGAAGAAGAAAGCTCCTATAGTGGAGGAGGAACCCGATGTTGAAATTGTCACCAAGGTTGAATACACTTGAAAACACCAAATGTCTGGTGGGTGTGGAACCTGAGTATAAATGGGGGGAAATCTACAGACTGATCACACATCAGGAGGTACTTGACATAGGTTTTGAGGAAGAAACTATATATGAAAATATAGAGAGATATGCTTTGATGAGGGTTGCTACCAGACCTGAGATTTTCCCGTGCTCATAGGTGATTGGATGGATTCTTCCCAGGGCAGATGTAACTACCATGATTTTGGCCAACGTTGAAAAATAGGGTTATGCTCCTTAAAGCCCTGGTTACGTATCACTAGCCTACACCTTACAAGAAGCATAGGTATACTTGATTGAAGACTGGCTAAAGAAAATTAATCTGGACCTAGTTGAGACACTAAAAAGAATACTGGTACCTGGAAAGAGTTTCAGAACCAGGCCATCAGGGGAATATGACACTTCCACCTTAAGGACCCCTTATAGGTGTTACCACCTAAGTGGTACTTAGTGGTTTTTATCAAGTGAGCCCGGTGAACCAGACACGGCTAACTTGTTCAGACTTCAAAAAGACCTTTGGAAGTACTTCTGGGAAGTGCTTGTTGTATCATATCACATGTTCATACCCCATGAGGGAATTGTAATAAATGTTCTAGCATGATAGTGTCTGTAAAAGACTCGGTCTCTTAAACTTCATTTGTCAATTCGATCAACCCAGGGTGTTTTTTCCCTTGGTTATTATTGGTTGTTGAATAAACGACTGATAATTTCTGAGTTTTTCACTCCATACCTCTAAAGTTGGGGTGGTCAGCTTGGCATTTAGGCCTATTGAGGTTATTAGAGTCTGTGTGTCAATGTGTAAGCATGCTAGACATCATGTTTGAGTCATATGAACATGTCTAAGTCCCCCTAGGTGTTTTTCAATTTTTCATTTTTTCAGTTTTTTCAGTGGTTTTTATTAAATTTTAATTTTTTCAAAACTTAGGCTATTTTTTAATAGTTTAATTGGAAAAATTGATTTTGTAATAAAAGTGGGCCAAATAATCAGTTTCAGTCATGTAGGTGCTCATTTTCAAGCTAAGAGCACCATGTAAACCCATGGACCCACTGTTTCCTAGTTTTGAGTGATTTTCCATCACTCAGGTCAGAAAGCCCCAAAAAATCAATTATTGATTATTTTAATTAATAAATTGATGAATAATGGAGCAAATCCAAAATCAATAAATCAATGGATTCTCAGCCGATTTGATTGAAATCAGTCATATTTGAAGCAGATTGACTGGATTTGACAAATCCTTGACTAAAGGAGGTGATCAAATCAGATCTAGAGTTGATCTTGAGCATCCTTTATGGGGAATTTCGCCCTCCCTCTCTCCTAAACACGTTTTTGGCTCAACTGGATGATTTTTGGTGGATTCTTCAGTCAACAGGTTGAGGTGTCGGTCAGATCAGCCCCTCGATTGACAGTTGCACTCAGTGAGACTCAGATCTGGCTCAGCTAGACACAGATCAAGCATTGATGGACTCTCCATCAGTTGATTTCACTTGATTCCATGAGTAATTGTGCACCCCCTAGGCTGGATGGCCTATAAATTGTATAAATCCTGCTTGAGGCTCCCTCTTCCAGGCTAGTTAGAGCTAGACTGAAGGGATTGCCATTGTAACTCTGTATTTGATCATTATTTGTGAATAAAGAAGCTTTGCAGGCTATACTATGTAGTGCTTTTGATTTTGTGGATGCTCAATGTTATGCTGCTGATGTGGTAGCTGCAACTTCTTGCCAAATCCTGTGTTGTTTCTGTGTTCTGGCTTCAAGGATTCGGCCGAATCTAGTAAGGGTATAAAATAAGAAAGATAGATTGTTTATTCTTGTTTATCCATATGATGTATGCTCAAAAATATTAGTTATATGCTTAAATAAGGTTATTTCTGCATAATCTCTCATTTTTGCTGCTTTATACATCCATATCTAGATCTCACGAGGTTTGTGCAGGCTTGTGTTATTTAGTTGCAGGTTCCCGATTGGATGAGGTTGTGGATCTAGATTGACTCCTTTCCTATCCAATAATCTCAAGATTCTATCCCTCGGCACTCCATGAAAGGGCCTCCTTCCAGCTTGCTCCATTCAAGCAACGATCCGACCTTCTCTCCTCTTCTTCTCATTTCTACAAAAAATCAACACTTTACCCGGTTACCTTTTCAGTTCATAGCTGTGATTTCGTTTGGATCTATTTCATCAAAGTAAAATATACATATATCTAATATTTCATATCTCATATCCTAGATCTTTCACTTAAAAAAGTATCATAAGCATCCCAGATCTAGTTGTTGGGAAATCGTCCTTTTTGCATGAATTTGAAAGAAAACTTGTAGATCACGTGCATTAGATTTATTTTTGCTGCTATAAATTTTAATATTCTGAAATATCAGTGCATTTTAATTGGATTCACAAACATCAAGCCAATATCCCAAGGCAAGCTTGCTTTCCTTGGTTCCTTTTTCGTCGGTTTAGCTAGTTTAATTTCATTATTTTTTGAGATAAAGTAGGCTGACCCAAAGGTAATATTAAAGTGATTTGGGAATTTGTTATTCTAACATGCTCTCTTTCCTTTATCAGGTCTGATAGAGAAGAAAGTAATCTGCTGTCCAAAGTGGCTTTTGGGAGCACTCAAATCCCCCTAGGGGTCTCCCTTTTGTCACAAACTTCTTAAAATTTTTGTATAACTGTAAGATCTTGGTTTCAGCCTATATAAGGACCAATAAAGTTATGATTTATTAGTTCTTTGATATTGTAACCACTGTAATAGAATCATTCTTTGAATAGGCTCTTTCGAGGCCATTCCCCATCCCCCCTGGGGGGATTCGCGTCGGTGCCATTTTCGTCATTTTCCGCTTATTTATTTTTCACTAGAACTGATCTGATTTGCAGGGTAGTATACTTAATATTGTTTTTAATTCCATACTCCATATCTTACATTTCAAAGTAATCATAATACTTACCCCACGATTTCCCGAGTGACCCGCAAGGGGAAAGAGATTCATGGTAGGATTAATCAGAAAACCAGATTGTGTAGTTGTTTTATTTTTTCATCATTTGTTTATTAGAAAATTTAAAATTAACCCCTCCTTGATTCCCCGATTGAGATCCACTAGGATTGAAAGAGGTTCTTGGAGGCTTTTCTTTTAAACAAGAACATACAGCTTAAAACTTATTAAAATTTACAAGACTCCAGTGTGTATGCTCTGCAATTGGTTGGGGTTCGTCCAATCAGTCAAGCTGTATCAAAAGCACTTGGGTGACTAGCATAATTAGAACTCACCTTCCCCAATTAACAAACCATCAGGTGAAAATCCAACACCTCGATCAAACCTTCACGGTGGAAAAATACCCAAAGGAAGTGGAAACTTCTGAAAAATGACCTTGGGGCGCCGATCTCTGTCACACCCTAATCGGTGCGTTACAAACAATATCCCCAGAGACTCCATTTCAGCCCACATATTCCTTGCGCGTAGCCGTGAAGGCTTTGTTTTGGACATACTCCAAGTACTCTCGGGTATATCTGGAGTCCCCCTTTAGCCTAATTTAATCAACTCATACTTCAATTTTAACTTAAAACATACCAAGATGCAATCACAAAACATTCACTCCAAGCACATGCAAGCACATTGATCATTTTGATTTGACTCCATTCTAAGGCACTGGTCATTTTTTCTTTATATATATATATATTGTGTATCAGCTTTGTGCTTTCGTGTGTTTATCTTCGTATCTTGTCATCTTTAATTGTCTATAGTTAAAGTATTCAAACTCCTAAATAACTGATTCAGTTTAACAACACCACACTAAGAAATCATCCTTAGTAACTTAATAGGGTCTACGCCCCTTGGCTTCATTAGGAGTTGAGCCTAAACGGAGAATTCAAGAACAAGGTGACAGCCTTGACTCGAGACTTGCCCCCAAGGACACACTGAGTGGCTTGAATATTTTTGCCACGTGACCCAGGTGTGTGAAAAGGCGGCAACACTTTTTGGCGCCGTTGCCGGGGATAAGTCTTTTTATTCCCGAGTACGACTTAGCTTAACTTTTTTCTAAACAACTAAAAGGATAAAAAACTTTTGATTGATCTAGTCTTTAAAAAACATAAAAATTAAAACTCGATCCATCTGGTGACTCCACTGTCTAACATCCCTTCAAGAATTTCTACCCGAAGAAACCATCGATAATTATTCGATCCTCTCCCTAATCCCGAATGGTTTATTAGGGAAAGATTGAATGGGCAGACTTCTCGTAGAAACCTTGAAGATTTAGGAGACCAATCCCTCTCAGATATCCATCACATATTTGTAGAGAGTCATGTTCACTAATATCAAGAAATGATGGAATTTTACAAACCCCTTGACTTTTCTTAGATAGCAGGTAGTCCTCATTAAATTCCGAATGATGCTATCAAGGAGCTCCCCATGTTTCAGGGTAATAATGCCATCACTGCCAAGTCTCAAGTCCAAAAGTTTGAAAAGTACCTGGCTAGTTATTGCAATGATGCTGCCCATAACCATGATGATGTCAAAATGATGCTCTTTGCTTTATCCTTGGAAGATGATGTGGAAGAATGGTACTTCAACCTAGATGATGGTTCATATAAAACTCTTAGTGAATTCCTAGAGGGTTTTAAGAAGAAATGGGGGGAAAATAAATAACAAAGACATCTTCTTACTGCCCTCCATAACATAAAGAGGATGGAGAGTGAAACCATTGATGAATTTAATACTAAGTTCAGGCGTGTGGTTGCGGACCTCCCTAGAGAAATCAAGCCAAGGGATGCCTCTATCCTCATATATTACATCGAAGCTTTCACTGGTTATTTGAGGTACCAGTTAAGGGACAAAGAGCTAGCCGATCTAAAAACTGCTCAAGAATTGGCCAAGAAAATAGAAAAGAATATGCAGTCTTCAGGCAAATCCCACATTCCATGGTGTAGACCTTGTGAACAATTCCACCAAGAAAGCACTTGCTACATAGCAAATCAGATTATAGAACATGGGATGGTGGAGGTCAGTAATCAGGAAACAACATCAGGTGAGTTTGATCATATATACATGGTAGGCCAGGCCTACCCTTTGTCACCATCTAAACAGTACAAGCCTGAGGATGAAACCATTGCAGAATCTTATAGTGAAACTTATGATGAAAATTGTGATATACATGATGGGACTCCTATGTTTTCTCCATATAATGGTGACAGCCTGGAAGGTGTACTACCTTGTGACCTTTTCTCTGAAGAATATGAGTATGAAAATGAGGACAAGTATATCTTGGAGCATGATACAAGTGATGAAGAATCCCTTATCCCCGACAAAGATGTGTTGTAATGGATAATTCACCTAATAACCTAGGTCTGGGGGTTACCAACATACTAGACCTTGCAGACAATTTGATTATAAAAGTACAAATAGGAAATAG
>LPNX010460488.1:470238-725815 GCA_001517045.1 Pseudotsuga menziesii | reverse complement strand
GCCCTTCCCCCCCCCCCCCCCCAACTTGGGCTGTAGAAATGCACCTTCTTTGCGCAATAAGTTTGCATCATTTAATTTTTAAAATAAATAAAAAATGAATTACCGATATTAGAAAACTAAATGCATTCAACTATGAATGAAGAAAAACATAGCAAAATTATTTTTTATTTCATCATAGTTTGTCACTTTTCTGAAAGATTTATCATCGGCTTTCCACGTGTGTTGCAAGTTCATGCATAATAATAGTTGAGAGATCCAAAATAATGAATACTTAAAAAAACAACTTTATTAAACTTATTTTGGAAAAGGAAGGAAAGAACTTCATAATACAATCTTGTTCAAGAATTGCAATGTGTTTATTTGGCCTTTCAACTAAATTCATGCAGCTAAAGTATTCCTTTGGATTTAAATGTCACAATTTCAATTACACTAGTGTCACAACATGTTAACCTTGCAAAATTTGCGTGTTGCATTCCATCTGGCTCGACATTAACCTCTATAAAGGATTTTATGTTCCACATTTTGTTGGTTTTGAATCTTATCACATAATGTACTTCAAATGAATACTGTGGCACTTGTTACTTTTGAGTCATTTGGGTCACTGTTGGTAGGACATCTTGTTCCATCCTACATGCAACAATCTTAATTTTCAGAGTACATGATCAACCAAAAAAATGGGTGAATGAGTCTATTGTATCTTTTAATTGTAAATTAAATTCTTTAATAAAAACATCAATATTTAAAGGTATTTTTTAAGTAAAACTTCATTTAAATGGTTATTTTTCACCAAAACATTGTGTGACAGAGAAGACAAAAGTTTAAAACGTACAAAACTGTAGTTTGAAGGGCATATATGAAATGAAATTCCAACACTATTACGTCATGTTGGCCCTTTAACCTCTCATGTTTGGTCATCATGCATGGGTATGAATGTGGGCGGTGTCAAATTAATATTGGACATGAGCTAGTTCGACTAGCATATCTAGAGTGCAGTCATCGTAAGGCAAAGCTCATGAAGCTTTGCTGCAATGATAACAACCTTAGGTGGTGGCATTTGACGGAAGTCATGATTGAGGCTAGTTTTATGGCGACAAAGATGAGTACTATGGGTAGTAATGACCAAATCTTCCCCTTGCCTAAACATCATTTCATGGTGGTGCTTATCTTTTGGCCTTAGACGAGTCCTTGCAATCTTTTTTTTTAACTCAAACCGGTAATATATATATATGAAAAATTCAGGCCTAATTTAGAAATTTCCTAATCATCCATTTACATATAGAGCAGAAGTAAAACTTCAAGCATATCAAACTATTTACAATTATTACAATAGAAGAGAGATCGCCCAGACAAAACAAAGGATAATGAATCTCAATCAAGGAATTGGATGGGATGCGCAGGGTTCTCCATTGAAACTTAGATTGCCTTGAGCCAACATGGAAGCTAAATTTTCCATGGAATCTGCTTTTGTATTTAAATCCCACAGAATATGATAAGAAGCAACACTATCAAACTATTTTAAAGAATTTCGAATTCTTTGTAGAGTGTTGTTCAAAGCTGAATTGTTAAACTGATCTTCTAAATTTTACAATTTAATCAGCAACTCTGAATCTCCAAAAAATTGAATAGAAATATACCTGATCTCCTTAGCATACCGGCATGCCTTTAGGAGACTGAGACATTCAACCTGATAATTCGACCTCCCTCACTCCTAGTCCCTAGCTGAAGCAGAATTCCATCACTCCGTCTGGAGAAATGATCAGACCCCAGCGCCAACGATCCCAGGATTCCCATTGGACGCTCCATAAAAAAAATTGTTGCAGAGGAGGAATTATTCCACTATATAGAAAAATATTCTTCGCTGAAACGCAATCTCCAGGAAATATTACACACAGGTTTGAAGGAGACCGAAAATCTAGAATTCAATGGGTGAATTCCTAGCCATGTGGAAGCTTCTGGAGAAAATGATGAATAAGAAAAATAATTACATGCTGATTCAGAAATGAAAGATTTGATTTTTCTTGCCATGATCATGGGGGTTGACGTCCTGTCATTAAAAATCCATTCATTTCTTGATATCCACAATTTCCACCAGAAAATTTTTGGAATTGTTTGCCAAAGTTTGGACCATGCAGCGTTTTTAACGTTTACTTCAGGAATCCGGTTTTACAAGGAGGTGAAAAGTGAAACAACAGAGATGTTGGAAGGGACAGACATTCCCAATCCATTAAGAACCAATTTCCACACTAATTGGGAGAAATCGCAACCAATGAAGATGTGTTCGGCGGTTTCGACAACATATTTGCAAAAGCAACAACGAAATGGTCCCAAGAAGCCTTGTTTGGACAAATTTTCTCCTGTCAGCACCCTATTGTGCATGAGTGTCCAAGTGAATAAATTCACCTTTGGCAGACTATGAGAGGACCAAACTGATTTCCAAAGGGTAAGGGATAAGCAAGAAGCAACAAGAGATTGCAAAGCAGCATAACCTTGGGAAGCTGAGTAATTTCCAAAGTTGCCCCACCCCCATTTATCCTTGGAAGAGATGTGAACTGGTGCGAGTACAGATAAGGAAGATATCAACAGTTTTTGCTGGGAGAGAAGCTGATCTGGTGTCTCAAGGAAAGACCATCTATCCCAACTCCCTTCATTGTCCCAATAACAAATGTCTGCCATCCAAAGAAGTCCTTTGTTGGTTAACCAAGACTTGATCTCATTTAACGAGGTGACAAAGGAAAGAGGAGGATTTCCTAATATATTATCATCCCACAAAAAATCCTCTTCCCACTGCTAGGAATTCTATAAAGTTGGTGATGAAGATTATCTATACCTCTTCTGCATAAATTCCAAATAGTTGTACCTGTAGGGGTATTTATAGATTTTAAATTTCTCAAAGAGGCACCCTTGAGATATTTCATCCAGAACATCTTACTTACCAGATGTTTTCTAACTGTATACAATTTCCAGATGAGCTTACCTCCCAATGCCAGATTTACCATTTCGGGATCACGGATTTGCAGACCTCCTTCTGAAGTTGTTTTAAGAATATCCCAACTTACCAGATGTATTTTTTTCTTATTGTGTTGTCTCCCTCCTAAAGAAAATCCTGAAGAAGTTTGGAGATATGAGCTGATATGGATTTGGGAGCAAGAAGGAGAGAGGACTAGAATATGGGGAGAGATGATAGGACCGCTTTAATCAAAATCAACTTCCCAGCCTTTGTTAACCACTGGGCACCCTAGGAAGATATTTTTTCTTTTAGTTTGTTGATCTCTTCCAACCACAGAGATGGAGGGATAGGTCCCAAGGTTAAAGGAAGGCCTAAATACTTTATCTTGTCCCACTTATCAAACCTAGGAAATCCCATACAATGAGCAATTCGAAGAATAGATAGACGATCTACATTCCAACCATACACGACACTCTTGCTTTTATTAATTAGAGCTCCTGAAGATAAATAGAATTTTTGTAGAATTTTATTAAATGGCTAAGCAATGTTTAAGGATTCCCGTCCCATAAGGAGAGAATCATCAGCAAAAAGGGCATTGTTAATAGGATCCACACCTCTTGCAATCTTAATGCTAGGAAGAGAGCCTGCAAGCAACTCTGCTGTTAACTTTCTGCTTAAAGATTCAACGATCAAAATATAAAGAAAAGGTGACAGAGGGCACCCTTGACGAATCCCTCTTTATGCTTGGAAGAAGTCTGTTGGTCTACCATTTACAAGAGGCACTATCGAGGGCCTATTTGTGCAAGCTTTTATCAAGCGCACAAAATCTGCACTAAATCCAAAAGAAAGGAGGACTTGGTAGAGAAAGGAAAGCTTGACTCGGTCAAAAACATTTTTCATATCCAACTTGATGAGCATGCCTTTCTCCTTCCTTAGACGGTTGGAATGGAGAGCTTTCTGCACTTGAATCACAGTATCTATCAAGTGTCTTCCTTTAACAAACCCCCCCTGAAGAGGTGAAATTAAAGAACCTAAAAGAGGCTTAATTCTATTGGCTAAGAGTTTGGACAAGATTTTGTAGGAAGCATTACAAAGCAAGATCGGTCGAAACCTGTCAAAAGATGAAGGGTTAACTTCTTTGGAATTAAGGCAAGAAAAGTAGAGTTGGTGCACCCTCCAACTTTGGATTTTTTGAGAAAGGATGAGATCATACAGAAGAGATCATATTTGATAATGTTCCAACAAACTCGATAAAAATGGATAGAGAATCCATCTGGACCGGGATATTTATCTGGTTCCATTGCCCAAATAACATCCACTATTTCATTTTCTGAGAAAGGTGTAACGCCCCGGTTTTGACCCCGTTGCATTTAAATAAATGATGTAAATAATCATGGTGTGGAGCTAGGAAAAATCCCCACCATCGATTTAGTATTTATGTTTCATAAATTAAGGTTGGGCGGATGGTATTTTTTTATGCTAGCTAAACATTAAAAAGCTGGACATCATGTTAAATTTGCTATTTTAACGAAAAACCCATAGCCAACTAAATGATATGGGGGCATGATTTTTCCTAAGGATGAGGGAGTGTGGGATTGGAAGAGGGGGAAGAAATTTGAAATGGGCAGAGCACCATTTCTGGAAAAATGTTTTTAATTTTTTCTTGAGCAAGAAAACACCAAAAACGACCAGCTTTCCCTCATGCGGCAGCGTTTCACCTTCCCTCACGATTTTGGAAGGGAAAAACGTTTTTGGAAACCCAATTGGGTATTCATGCAGTAGCAAGCAAGCAAAAACGATTATGAGTCCAAACCTTTTAGGAATTTCTCATGTCCGACGATCTAAATCCTTCACGTTTTTTGTTTTCCTATGTGGATTGTTTCTCTTTAGGTTTTTCTCCAGTCTGCTAGTTGTTTTCCTGGACACGATTGCCCTGAATCCAATTTTGTGTCTTTGTTTTGAAAGACCAACAACGTTTTTGTTTTGGTATTTTGCAGTAGTCAATCTAGCACCGACAATGTTCAGAAATTCATTAATTACTATGTGCATGTGTAATTACTTGGCTTCTGCTTACGTTTTGATAAATCCCATAACTGAGATCACTGTGTGTGTATCCACATTTGGCATCTGAATTGATTTGGGGAACGAAAATGGAGTATGGACTTGCTTGATAAACCTAGTGTGTGAAGGAAACTCACATACCCATCTAGAAGGATGATTTTCTTCTTTGCATACCCTGAATAGCACTCGAAGGGAATGCATGACCTGAGGGACTGTGTAGCAGAGAAGGGGATGCTTTTTTGTGTTGGGTGTGTAAGTGTTTAGAGGTCCAAATAGATCCGGTGTGGGTGTTCTTAGCTCTAGATTGAGCTCACTAGCTGAGCAGTCAACTTTTCTACCTCCTTGGAAGCCTAATAAACCTAACTAGCAGGATGGCTTGGCTGGTATCCTGATAAACCCATAGGTTGGCTTGCCTGTGTCTCATGTGAATTTTGGCTAGGTGTAAACCACTACCGACGTAAGTCTGGTAAACCCAACAGTTTTGTCTTGACTGAGTTTTATTGTAGCCTTGGCTATGGGGAAGGTCTGCTAGTGTTCCTTATTCCTTGGGGAAAATCATGCCCAACTCGAGGGTGCCAGTGTTGCTGAGAGATTAAAGAGCACAATGGCGTATGGTTGGGTGGAACGTTGTAGTGACATAGCTGGTTGCGGGACAAGCTTCTCCAAAGATAAGTATTCTTATTTATTTAAGTTATGCGACTGTATTTTCTTACGAATTATTATGAAATTATCATGAACATGTTGAATGGATGTTATTACTTCCGTTGTATATTGCATGTTTTATACTTATGTATATGTTATTAATTCAATGCATGTTTATGTTTTTATGTTCATGGGGCTATCTTTCCCGTTTGATAGCATCAGTACCGTAGTTGCGTCCTCTCCATCGTCGGTATGAGGGGTGGGGACGTGACAAAAGGCTTCACTAATCCATCATTTACCTTAGAATTAACCAAATAAGGTATGTTGGATAAGAATTTAGCAATCACACTATCTTCAGAGACGTCATCCTCATGAAATAGAAGCTGGAAGTGCTTTTTTACAGCCTGTTGGAGTTGCGACTGTCCTTTAATTTCATCACCCTCACTAGTGCAAATTTATGAGATATGATTTCGAGAGAGTTTGGATCTGCATTGCCTATGAAAGAAGGTAGAGTTTTTATCATCGGCTTGCAACCATAGACTCCTAGATTTAAGGCATAAGTATTCCTCTTCCCGACGAAAGGAGAGGAAAGTATTTTTTTGTGCAATCTTCTCATTCACGAGATGCAATTTTGAGATATCAAACGTCTCCCTACTATGTTGAATATCTGCTAAATCGTAAATTGACTCTTGCTGAATTCTCACTGGATTTTTTGGAGGAATTTTTATCCAATTTTTCAAAGCATATTTTGTGCATTTTAATTTTTGTTCCCAAACAAAACTTGGGGAGCCTTTATAATTTCAGCATAAGAGGGAGAAGAATTGACTCATGTGGGAGAGTTATGAAGTTCTTGCAGGTATGCTTCCGCACATGGTGTTTCTAAAATTACTAGATCAACTTGTTCTTGAGGCCCAAGGTTTACTTCAACTTCTTCAATATGCACATCAGATTGTTGCACTTCACCCTCTTCGAGAATAGGAGGATCCTCAAAAGAACTTAATACCACAAATGGATTTGAAGAGGCGGAATAATTTCCAACAACCTGAGATTTAGAAGATTTTTTATCAATAGGAAAGACTCCGTTCCCAGAGTTCCCTCCTTTACCTTTCATTCTGAAATCTTGGTTAGAGGTGCCTACTTTCTGAATTTGAGTCCATTGCTCAGCCTTCTCTTTTACAATTTCTTCTTTAGATTTTTTCTTGCAATTTCAAGCAAAATGGCCTTAACCATGACAATGACAGCACTTGAAAGGGAGCTTCTCATAATCAATCTCCTGAACGCGACCATTCTACAACATTTATCTTAATAGCCTCAGGCAGACCTATTTCTAAGTTTACTTCAACATAAATCCGTGCACACAAGTACTGTTCTTTCCTTTCTTCCCTATCGATATACTTTTCGAGCTTATTCCCAATGGTTTGAAGAGACTTTGAGTTCCAACAGTGAAGAGGTAAATGGGGAAGTCTAACCCATACAGGGACAGCTGAAGGTACATCCTTGGTAGGATCGAAGTCCTTGGTCCATTTATTCAGATAGAGCCCCTGAGGACCCATAAAAGATAGACCATTTCGAAAGATTTGATCTCGATCTACAGCTGATTCAAAGACAAAGACGTAATAGTCTCTTCTAACCATATGATTGCAGATTCCTTTAGAAATCAGAGGTCGCCAATTTCACTGAACCCATCCATCAATTGCCTTCGGAGAAGGCCAAAGACCAGTAAATTGCCCAATGACCCCACGCTATGCGAGATTCAAGGCAGTCCTCCATGGCCGGTCTACAGGTAGATCAACTAAAGGGATGTCAGTTTTCTTAACAAAAGTCTGCACCAGAGAACTTCCCTTTCTCTTCCCACATGAGGGTATAAGTTTTTTAAAAACGTCAATATCAGAAGGAAGAGGACCCCCTCCGGAATCCATAGAAAGAGACACAACCAGAGGGAAACAAGAACCAAAATATGAAAAAGAAGAGTCACCGTGAATCTTCAGAATGATCAGATGAATTAATCACTCTGAAGCAGAGGCAACAGATTCAAATCACACCGTATATCCCTCAAACCTGCTTTTAATAGGGCCTAGATCTCAGCGAGTGGAGTTGATACCCTACAAAGACAACGAATAGATATCCAATCCAGCGAGTGAATCACATCAATGATCATGTAGGTAGCTAACCAAGGAAATGAGTGGTCAAGATCCTAGAATTGCTTGAATGACATCACCAGACTCCAATAAACGAAGAAAACCAGACACGTGGAGATAGAAGGAGTCCAGACACCACAAGCAACAAACCAGACCGATAACCTCGGAGATCAAATATTGGAGAGTTCAAAATTTTCTTGGAGCGTAATTTTTCATTTTTAACAGTCCTTGCGATCTTTAACATCATCTTTGTCTTGTTATTCCTTGTCTTGTCTGCAATCAGAGAGTGGAACAAAGCCGATGGACCTACAACCAATTATCTGTTGGGTCTGGGATTGTTGAGGTCTCGGTGCACAAATTCTTGGTGTTATGACTAAACCAAGGTCTGGGAGGGGCCAAGGAAGAAGTTTGAGAGGCTCCCATATGTCGTACGTGGAGCGTGAAGTGGTGGAAGCGAAACACATATACCAACAGACAGTCTCGTAGAAGACACGACAATTCTTAGAACATTGGAGGGTGATATCAAAGCTAGACAGAAGTGTTAGGACACTTTGCAAAAGTAGCAGGAATGGTCTACTTGTTTAGGGGATGTGGCCTCTTTATTCATTTAAGAAATAAAGCATGCTAAAATAGTCTTGTTATACTAGCAAGGAAGACGTTGGTCAACCAAACGTTGATGGAGACCCAATGTGGTTGCACGAAATTGAGACCAACTCTTCAAAATTAATGGCAACTTGAAGCAGATTGCCAACGCCATGAGGGAGCTCATCTCATGGAATAATGTTCTAGCTCAACTTACTACTGGAAAATTATTCAAGACATGGGAGTTAGAGTTCGAGTCTGGAGACCCATGGTTGAAGACAAAGGTGCTTCTAATGTTGTATAGGGAGCTTCATCTAAGTCTTGTAGTTTTGGTTTTATTCTGGTCAATAGTTGTTTTGTTTGTTCAGTTGATAGTGTTGTTAGTCACTTTCTAGTTATGTTGACTAGATGTTTAAATTTTAAAACGTAACTTGGATGGCTAGCCTGGTTTCCACTCGAGGCAGGATAACCAAGTGACTCTTGGCTTGCATTTTTGAGGACTCGTATATAGTTTCTTTTTCAAAGTAATTACACCAATAAAATATTAACTTGAGTGTAACAAGTGTACAATGAAGATTCATTTCACAGTCGTCGTATCTTGTTATGCTTAAATGCATCTTAATTAAGATTTAAATAAACTTTAGTTAATAATTCACTATTTAATTATTTATAAATCTATAATTCACTAAAGTTTTATACTTCATATAGTTTTTTTTTGTTTTTGTTTATTAAATAGTATTTTTTTTCTTACTCTAATATTTATGTTATACCTTAAATGGATATTTACAAGGATTTGGTAATTAGTTTAATGTTTAGTATTTGTTTAACAACCATCCATCTCTACAAAAGTAAGTGGCTAGTTACACCTATCGGTGTTCACCGACCACTTGACTTGTAGCTGTGCTAGTAAAGTGTATATAGCTTTGCCAAAAAAAAGTTAAACTATGTATAATGAATAATGTTTTTATAATTAATTTTTAAAAATATAGAATTTAATAATTTGCAATTATTGCATAGTAAGACAAAAATAAATAATTAAATCCAAAATCCAAAAAAGTACTCATAGTCTATGCTTTTCAAAATTAAAAAATAATTATAACATATTTATTTTAAAAACTACAAAATAATTACTTATTTCATAAAACTGAATATTAAAAAATAATTATAACATATTTATTTTAGAAACTACAAAATAATTACTTATTTCATAAAACTGAATTAATTTTTTTGTAAGTTGAGATCTAATCTATTAAAAAGAGAAAAAAATAGTAGTATAGGAAAAAATACAGTCCGCCCTGCTCAGGTGGAGCAGGTATGGAGTGTCAAAGTATAGTTAGACCCTCCCTCCGGGAGGGAAAACAGATTGAAAATGACCCTCCCTCTCGGAGGGAAAACAGGCCTGCCAAAAGAACATAGACAAAAACTCTTACAGTTCGAAGAGGGTGTGGCAAGAGCCAATACGTGGACAGTACAAGAACAAAGGAAATCAAACATAAACATAACTAAGCGGCACATGGCCAGAAGAACTTGAACGTGGCGCATGCAGCAGGCGGAAGGACACATGGCCGTGAAGACCGCGTGTCATGGTTTCTACCCAGGCCATGGTTCTTCTGTGATTGGACATGTGTAACCTAGAGACACTGGATGTGCAGGCTCGCCTGAAAATGTCGTCGAATTGTCATCAGAAGTCGCCATTTTCTCGTCACTGGAGCTGGATGCTTCCTTCCCAGAGAATGCAGGTGGATTTTTGGTGGGTAATGGAGAGGTCGTCTTTGAGACGGTTGGGTTGGACGAGAACTTGCACATAGAGCTGGAAGAGGGTCGGAGGTGCGGCGAGGGAATGGAGTTCTGTGGTGGAGCCGAGGTATCAGACGGACATGGAGATGCATGAGGCAGGACCGGTTGGGGACCTGGTGGTGCCATCTCCTGGGGGGCCATGGGTGGAGGAACAAGAGGGGCTGGGCGTGGCGGAACCAACGGATTAAATTGGAGGACCAGGCGCGTGAGCAGGTTTTTGAAAACCCAGTAGTTCTGTCGTCACTCCACTATGACCTGCTGCCCCAAGCGCACCAGACAATTCGTCCTCCTAGTCCGAAACAATTCTTTGCACTTCCTCCAGAATTTCCAGGTCGAAGCCATTGTTGCTAGCTTGAGAGGAGAGGAGAATATGGCCTTCTGACCGAGCATGGCATCCTCGTCCCTTGCGTGAAGTGCCTCTCTGTCTTCTAGGCATGGTTGGGGATTGATATGGCTGGTCGACGAGCAAATATAATGGAGAGCGGTGCGATGTCACAGAGCAGCAGAGAGACAGGGGAAGGTGGCGTGAATTAGAGGGTGGTGACCATGTTGCACTGAGCGACCAAGGAGAGCTTGAGGAACCGGGAGAGCGATGATAAACCAGATAATGAACTAGCGAAGCGGAAGAGCGAAGTAAATCCTGAAGGCCATAATCCCAATTAAATGGCGCTTGTGCAAAGCACAACAACCCGATGGAGGAGTTATGGCGTCCAAGCTGCGATGAGACAACTTCGTCCTGCCGTTGAGCTATGGAGTGGCCATGCTAGTCTGTGTCTTAATAGCCATTAATGGCAGTGAGTTGAACGCTGGTTGGAGGGGCCATGTTAACCTCCATGTCGGTCTAACTCACACCCGCATCCGGGGTCATAAAATTGAATTAATATTATAGTATTTAGTTTTAAATTATTCAAAGTCCAAAAAAATTATAATAAAACATAAACAATACATATAAAAAAATCAAATAAAAATATAAAATTAGTTAATTTACATTTAAAAAAAAGTATACAAAATTTATTCACAAATTTAAAAATAAAAAAATAAAAGCTTAGAAATGACATACAATCTTCTATACATAACATTTTTTTTTAATTATCATTAAAAATAATAACCTCTAATTTATATATAAAGATATATAGAGATAAATATGCAGATACTTATTTACATCATAAAGATGAAAAATAAAACAATATATCCCAAAAAAACATAATGAGATATGAATTTAAAGCTTTGTTTTTATACAATAAAGTATAACGATAATTTAGAAATTACAATTAACATAATTGTATTGCATATAAAACAAAAATAAAACTTACTAAAATAAATCAAACAAATATTATTTCTTTACTGAGACCAATTTAAATAAAAAATAGCACTGGGAGACTAATTAGAAAACAATGCTCTAACTCTCTCGAAAATATACTTATTTTCTTGAGTGGCTTATCAATTTAGATAATTACTTAAACTACATTTCTAAAATGGTGTTTGATTTTTATTTTTTATTTATTAAGAGAATTGATAATTCATCCTCCTAGTCCGAGATAATTCTTTGCACTTCCTCCAGAATTTCCAGGTCGAAGCCATTGTTGCTAGCTTGAGAGGATAGGAGAATATGGCATTCTGACCGAGCATGGCATCCTCGTCCCCTGCTTGAAGTGCCTCTCTGTCTTCTAGGCATGGCTGGGGATTGATATGGTTGGTCGACGAGCAGAGATAATGGAGAGCGGTGCGAGGTCGCGGAGCAGCAGAGAGACAGGGGAAGGTGGCGTGAATCAGAGGGTGGTGACCATGTTGCACTGAGCGACCAAGGAGAGCTTGAGGAACCGAGAGAGCGATGATGAACTAGATAATGAACTAGCGGAGCAGAAGAGCGGAGTAAATCCTGAAGGCCATAATCCCAATTGAATGGCGCTTGTGCAAAGCACAACAGACCGGTGGAGGAGTTATGGCGTCCAAGCTGCGATGAGACAACTTCGTCCTGCCGTTGAGCTATGGAGTGGCCATGCTAGTCTGTGTCTTAATAGCCATTAATGGCAGTGAGTTGAGCGCTGGCTGGAGGGGCCATGTTAGCGTCCACGTTGGTCTGACTCACACCCGCATCTGGAGTCATAAAATTGAATTAATATTATAGTATTTAGTTCTAAATTATTCAAAGTCCAAAAAAATTATAATAAAACATAAACAATACATATAAACAAATCAAATAAAAATATAAAATTAGTTAATTTACATTTAAAAAAAATTATACAAAAATTATTCACAAATTTAAAAATAAAAAATAAAAGCTTAGAAATGACATACAATCTTCTATACATAACATTTTTTAATTTATCATTAAAAATAATAACCTCTAATTTATATATAGAGATAAAAATGCAATACTTATTTATATCATAAAGATGAAAAATAAAACAATATATCCCAAAAAAACATAATGAGATATGAATTTAAAGCTTTGTTTTTATACAATAAAGTATAACAATAATTTAGAAATCACAATTAACATAATTGTATTGCATATAAAACAAAAATAAAACTTACTAAAATAAATCAAACAAATATTATTTCTTTAATGAAACCAATTTAAATAAAAAATAGCATTGGGGAGACTAATTAGAAAACAATGCTCTAACTCTCTCGAAAATATATTTATTTTCTTGAGTGGCTTATCAATTTAGATAATTACTTAAACTACATTTCTAAAATGGTGTTTGATTTTTTTTCTTTCTTTTTTTATTAAGAGAATCGACAACTGGGGACCAGTTGGTATTCATGGGACACAACGTTACGTATCCATTCCCGTTACCATTACATCTTTAGGTGCCTCATAACAACCCACAAGCATAGGACATAGGTAAGCTCGAGCGTGTTTTGAACTTGTGACCTCCTTTACAACACGTGACTTCATATCAAACGAATCACCAATAAACCACACCCGCGCGAGCAACATCCTTAGCTTGTTATTTTCAACCCTTAACACTCGTTCGTTACAAAAAGGTGCATAATTCTCAATGACATTCATGCAATATTCAACCACACGCTAAATTAATTGTAATGTATAAATATCTCAATCTCATTCATGCAAGATTCCGCATGTAACTTAAATGTGTTAGTTTGCATGTTACTCATAAATCTTTCTCCATCACCTTCGATTGGTATATGTTGGCATCGTGTTATGGTTGTTGCCAAAGCTTTGACATATCCTTCTCACATGTTAATGCAAAAGTGTGTGAAGGGTTTTGCGCTTTTTCTAGACTTAGCACAACTTGTGTAAAACGCATTAACAACGATTGATGCTAGTTCCAAGTCAGCAACGACCGATGCCACACTAGTATGGAAGAATTAATGATGAGAAACATACTTAACTTGCCACATGCAGCTGTGATAATGGCTGAAAGATCCTCCACTTATGGCTAATCATGTGATGTAAGATACACATAAAAACCTTTGGGTAACTCATAGGGAATAACACATGCTTTGAGAATCACATCTTCCACTTTTACTCCATATTTTGAATAAAAAACCTTTATCCTTCAAGATATATGGCATTTCACCTCACATGCATTTAACACAACTTAAGATTCCATAAGGTGCAACTTGTAAGGTTATTCTTTCAACTTCATATCATATATGAAAATGTACCCTAAAAAAACCTTATCCTTCAAGATATATGGCATTTCACCTCACATGCATTTAACACAACATAAAATTCCATAAGGTGCAACTTGCAAGGTTATTCTTTCGATTTCATATAAAATATGAAAATGTAATATGAATCCTGCAGCTTACAAACAAATCTGCTTGCTTTCTGGTGAGAGTACCCAAGCAATGGACAAATGTATATTATTAATATAAAGTTTCTATAAAAAAATTAGGGAAACAAATGCTCTTGGTGAGGTACACAATGAAAACGTTTATTTATAAATAAATTATATTAATATCTGCCAGTGACCAAATATAGCTCAACTAGTGTTTTTTTATGGAATGATCACAACAATCCAGAAACATGTATATATGTATGGAAAATTGAATGGAAAATTGAAGTGATAATGAATCTTCAACCATTTTTTTTTAACAAGAGCCTTGAAGGTATTGTGTTAATAAAAAAGCTGTATACAGCCATGATTACAAAAAAGATTGATTTGAAGCCTGCACGCCTCTAGAGTGACCAAAATTACTATGAAATAACTGAAGATCAACTCCCTTAAATTACTCCTATGCCTAATATTGCTGCTAAAACCCCTGGAGGGGTATAATCGATAGAAGACTCCTAAAATGAGAACACAAAAATACATTATGTTCCAATAGACTGGATATGCTCCTTCTTCTTACCCTTCTTGGCTTTAACAGACTTCTTTGACTTATTCTTAACCCCTACCCTGCTCTGCTTGTCGACTGCGATGGACAAGTCTTTCCAAGCCAACTCAAATTCAATGAGAGCGTGGACTCTGGAGCCATCTTCCTTTTTCCCATCTTTGATGATGCCTGCTGTGGTGTGCGATTTTCCACTTTGTTTTTGGTCTGGATTTTCGATCAGAGCCTCCTCTCCACGGTTCTTTACCTTTGTTTCTGATTTTTCCCTGTCCCTGCCCGCTAGAGCTGAGCCATCAATTTTTTCCTCGTTCACTAAATCGATGCCATCGATTCCTTTGTAATTTGTCTTATTAGAATCCACAGAGAGCTTTGCAGATGCAAGGGACGAAGCCTAGGGAGTAAGCATCCTAGTTTTGTGCATTCCGAGCTTTAGAATAATTCCAGCTGAGTAAACAGTCACATGAAATTGGAGAAGAAGGGTCTGGTCCCCTAGCCATGGGTTCCCAATATTTTTAATGATGCTATTGATTTTCTTATTGCTGGTGGTGTGCTGAATAGTCTTAACAATTGTCTTAGGATACCCCTGGAGACACTCAAAAGACCAAATTCCCTTAAGGTACATAAAAAAAATTGTGAGTAGTTTCATTAACCTTGGACATCCCCATTCCAATCCTAGCTCCCTGTTTTGCCATCTTGTCTACCTCATCATTGTTGCCTCTCAAAATATGGAAATAGGATGCTTGAATTCCCTCAGAAAGATGTTTAATTCGCTTGTAAATCCTTTCGAAATTGATCATGCCTTTATTACTTTTACTGTTCATTTTATGAATTACCTACTTCGAGTCCCCAATTACTATGATCTTACCGATGCCGAGCTGCTTAACCAGGTACATGACGAAGTATAGAGCAAGCCATTTAGCTTCGTTGTTTTTTTCCTTCCTAGTCCCCAGGCATAGGTAGTCTTAATTTCCCCTCCAGGATTGAAGATGATTTCTCCAGCTCCAGCATCCCCTGGATTGCCCTTTGCTGTCCCGTCGAAGAACAAGGAGTATGAATTTAGATTTGCCTTCCATCGATTAAATTCCTTAGTGTTCTTCCGAATTTCCCATGTATGAAGCACAACCTTGTTTTTCGTTTGAAGACAGTTCTGAGGTAAAAGATCTTTGCACCATTCGAGATCTTCAACTGCTAATTTCTCAGATGGAGAGATGATGATCTGCTTAGTGTTTAGGGTCTCTTTTATCAAATTTGCAGCTCTGAAGCCAGTTCGTTGAGCGTCTGCTTTTTTATTATCAAATACAAGCATGTTCCTTGCAATCCAGATTTTCCAACAAACATTTTTCAGAGCTAACTCCCAAATTCTTCCAAGAATCTATTTTTCCTTATTTTCCCAGGATAGCATCCTTTCCATCTTGACATCATAATGGTTACCGACCTTGGGAAAACCAGGTTTTGTCCGACCTTGCCAAGGAAGAACTTACATACATGTTTGGAGAATGGACACTTGAGAAACATGTGCTGAGCTGATTCATCATTTTCTTGGCAGAGGTGACATCTTGAGGGCCCATGAAACCCATGTTTCCTGATATTTTATGATGTTAATAGCTTATATTTTGTTAAGATCCAAAAGAACACGTTGATTTTTGGAATGCAGAATGAGTCCCAGACTTTCCCCCATATTTTTTGATGTATGTCGTTCCTTGAGTTTTGAATAGAAAGGAAGCCTTCTTTGACGGTGTATGTCCCAACATTCCCCCAACCTTTCAAGTATTTCTCTCCGAGGCTTAAGGGAGCGATTCCATGCAGGAAGGAAGTGAAGGATTCATAAAGGGAGTCTAGATGAGGAGGCGGGTTTAAAAGTTTTCATCTGATCCAGTCACCCCTGGATCCCTAGATAGCATAATATTTTAGAGTCTTGAACCCATGGTCTTCCAGCCACCTGCGAAGAGGGAGAAGTTAGCTTGGAATCAAGGTTGGGCCTTCCCAAGATGGAGTTTGTCCAAATATTGATTTTGCTACCATTTCCAGGGATCCAATCTATCTTGTCTTTGATTAGACCAACATAGTTTTTGAGCTGATTCCATATGGAGGTTCCTTTTCCCTCTGAGGGAAGATCCAAGATTCTTGAATTCTTCCTTTTTATATATTTTCTCCTTATAGCCTCTATCCAACACTCCTTCCCTCTTGAGATCATTCTCCATACCATATTAGCGCCCAGAGCTTGGTTCATTCTCCCTAGGTCCCTAATACCAAGCCCTCCACTGTTTTTGTTCTTAATTACAACTTCCCATTTCACCAAATCGAACTTTCTCCCCTGCCTCTTCCCCCCTTGTCAGGAGAACTTCCTTATTTCCATATTAAAAGATCTTATTACTGCCTTTGGAGCAACGAAGATTGCACACGAGAAGATTGGGTACGAGGAGAGGATTGACTTAATTAAGACCAATCTGCCTGCTAAATTAAGCCAAGAGTTACTCCATAATTGAATCTTTTTTTCATCTTTTGAATTAAAGGCCTCCAAATCGCAATGGTGTTTTTTTTGTTGACAATTGGGACTCCAAGGTAAGTGAAAGATGTCCATTGAAAGTTCACCTGTATGCCAAGAATGTTTACAGAGCTCTGAGAGAATTTGGACTGTTGTTCCAACCATATAGCCAAGATTTATTTTCATTTAGTTGGCTGCCGTATGCTTTTAAGAAGAGGTCTAGGGTGTGTTGTAAAGGAAAGTTTCCTATGGCTAGGGTTGAAGAGGCCATCAACGTACTGGGGTTGAAAGAGAGATGCAAATGGTTCTGCAAGTAAATACAAGCAAGATCAAAGATTAGAATGGTTCATACCTTAGGCAAACGAAGGTTGATCCAAGCATCCCTTCAATCTTCCTCTTGCTCCGCTTGCTCGAATAGACCTGCAAAACAAATTATAACTTCCACAAACCAATATGACCACATATAAAGTAATGATAATAAAAAAAATAAAAGAAACTATTCTGATTAACATAAGCATATGATCATAAACAAAGATTCAATCGCACATTGAACAATTATTTGGGAAGAAGAAGGACATCACATCTTTATTAATCTTGAAAACAAGTACAAATATACCTTCTCTTCAAGTTGGGCACTTCACGAAACCTTGATATGGTTTTGTTGCTTCTCTTCTCCAAGGAACCCAGCCTCCACGCTCTGCAACAGAAGGAGAAATCTTATAGGGAAAAGGTGTGGGCAAAGAGAGTCCCAATTCCTCCAGCATAACAATGCAAAGGTTCAAGTCTCCTCTCATGGACCTCCCTACCTCTATTTATATGTTTATGAAGAGATAGGATCGAAGGCAAAGCAGTTACAACTAAAGGAGTCAATTGCATAACCACCTAAACTTCAAAAAATGTATTTTTGACATGAATACGCGGGTTGCAGAGACATTAGTCACGTATACAGTAGGTATACGCGGGTTGCAATGCAAATATTCGCGTATTTAGGGCATACACGAGTATTATATATAGCAAGTCACGTACCATACGCGGGTTTCCTTAAGGCAACTCATGTATACATCAAAAATCTCATTTTTAGGGTACTTATAGGCATTTTCAGACTTTGGTGTCTTCTAGAAAGTTTTAGCTAACCCCGATACCTTTCCAACGGTACAAAGATGATTTCAAACGGAGTTACATAACTCAATATATGGATCCTCCAAGTTAGGTGTTTTTTTAGTGACTTTCATGAAGTGTCAACATGTGACAGAATCATGAGAAAGTGGTCACAGGTAGAGATGTGTCATTTTGAGCTATAACAGATGCCCCCTAATGTATGAGGTTAGAGGGGAAGACGATAGCAGAAATACATTATAAAGGAAACATTTGAGTATGGAGAGAGTAGAGAATCCAAGATCGAAAGGCTAGAACAAAGGTACCTGAAAGAGAGATAAATGTTAGGAAAAACCTGATCTCTGGGACATACAAGTCCATATACAGAACATCGCCATAAAGATATAGGCGCACCCAACATAAGTATAATTGATGAAACTATCATGTTTACTTAATATGCAAAAAGGCGCCATATAAAATCTAAAGGAGTCATGGCCACAAATGAAGAAGGTGGATCCATGCCCAACAATCGATCATAACTGCAAGAATACAAGGTGGATCTATGTCTCAGCAAAATGTCATATAAAATGTAACAAGGTCTTGTGCTGCTTGGGCAATATCAAAATGACGATACTATTGTCAGCCCAAGGTATTCAATCCAAACCGCTCAAAAGGTACGAATCCTAACCATGCGAATAAAGGAGTTGAAGTCGAACATGGAGGAAACCGTTTGATTACCGATCAATAATGAGAATCGTTAACAGACACGAGGGAAACCACCATTAATGAAAATGGTCGCCAGGATACTATTACATTCTAACAAGTGTGAATACAAGGACTTGAAGTCGAACACTTGAAGAATCCATCGAGTAGGAGACATTAAGGTATTCCCACTGCCCAATAGCGAGGGGAATTGACACTAATGACTGCAATCCCCAAGGTACTGTCATAAACTCTAAATCTCATTCCTAGAGCAAGATGTGTTGGAGTCGATAGGAATAGATCCATTGGAAGGAAGGAATTAAGGCATCCTTCATCATCCAACACGAGGTAAGTCAAAGACTGATTAGATCTGGAATTGGTATAGAATTTCATGACAAGGACAACCAAAGACATGATGTAATGAACTAATACCAGGGAATGGCCGACACAAAAGGTCAAGGAAACTGTAGAATGGCCAACAAAGGTTTAATCCTTGAATAGTGAGCACGACACAAAAGTGAGTTAGGCAGCTTTTGACACAAAAGGGACCAATGACACAAATCTGCAATGTAGGAGACATTGACAGATCCCCCATATAATTGGAAAAGAGACCAACTGGAGGAGTAAGAAACTCTAAATCAGGATAAGATAAAAAAAAACTAGGACCCAACTGTTGATAGACTCAAAACTAGTGCTTTGTTCAAGGAAACAAGAATTGCTTCCATGATGTAAAATACATGTGAATGAACTTCCCTTCCCCTCTTTCTTTTAAAGGTTTAACAAGTCCAAGAAAGCAAACTTGGGACCTTCTTCATTTTTGGAAAGCTCAAAGAAGAGATAGAAGAATGCTTGATAAAGCACTGATTCGTGGATTTTACGAGCCCGGACTAGTACATGCTCGACGATGTTTTCATAGTTTAGAGAGTCTGAACACTCAAAAGAAGACTCCAAGGGGGTGCTTTTTTGTCCAATTTAGTCTCCTAAGGCCGGAAAAAATATAAAACAAACCACAGAAGAACTCTCTTAGCTTCCGAAGAAGTAAGGCACACCTTTTTCGTACTTAGTCGAGGAGGTCCGAAAAAGGTAAATTACCACCTACCCAACGCTCCTTCAAAAGCAGCATATACCCTAAGTTTTACGAGTGTGAAGGAAGGCAAGATCACTCGGAAAGATCCATTTGATTGCGAGAAATGGGGCTTACAATAATAAACTCGATGCTTTGTTCCTTAGGGTTTAACAAGCATGACAAAGACATAAAGTACACTCAGAATATTTTTCATGTTTAGGTCCTGTTGCAGATGCAACTTTTCTCCCAAATTCTTTAAACTTTTGGACCCTCCTTTTAATTTTATCTTGCCTAGGAGTGTTTAAGATTCCTGAACTCTGTCTTTCCTTTGTTACGAATTTGGATTTTCCTGAGTTTGAGTTGAGTTCGATTGTTTACCACTTTTGTAGGTTGAATGATATAAAACTGCCAACATTTTTTATTTTTCGATGGTTTGGTTTTATCGCTGTCAGAGGTTGGTTGAAGATTGAGTCGGGGTTTTTGATCTCTATGACGCCGCTATTTTGGAGATGAGACAAACTTTTTTGACCGCTCCACAACCTTAAGATTTTCCGAACACTTAACGTTTTCGATGATTTTTTCCTGTTTAAATGATTTCTTTCATTGCTATCGGAAGTCTATTTCTGTTTGAATCAAAACTTTAGTTCTCTTTGCAGCCGCCGTGTTGAAAATGAAACAAACTTTTTCTATCGCTGCACCGCAAAGTCTTTTGAAACTTAACAAAAAAAAATTATTTTTGTTTTTTAGAGGTTAGTTGAATAGTAAAACGGGGTTGTAGTTCTCTACGCAGCTGCCATTGCGGAAGCTAAACGATGAATGTTCCGATGGTTAGCTCTTTTCTTTTCCGATGTCGAGGTCTTTGACTCTGCGATATTTTTTTCTTTTCACCCTTGAAACGATTTATAACTTTAATCGGAATCCATACTCCTTATGTCGTCCGTCGTTGTGGCTCCTCAGCAGACTAACCATCCGACGTATAACTGTTCCGCTCGCCGATGGATAGTTGTTTCTTGCACCGATCATGTAGTTTATTGTTTCAAACTTTTTGCCTTGCGATGATTTTTTCTTTTTGTTTCGCTATCAGAATGTTTTGATAAATAGTTGGAGTTTAGTCTTCCCATTTGTCGACGTTTTTCAATTGATTGCGGAAGCCATAGTCAACGTGACTCCCACCGTTGCGGTTGCGCAGTGCGCTTTCTCTCTGACGGTTAGTTGATTCATATGCCGATGCAATACCGGTTAGGCCTTCAAGCTTCCGATCACCGATATTCTTAGTTGGTCGCTGATCCCGTAGGCTTTCCGTCACCCACTGTTGCGGTTCCTCTTTGAACTAATCACCCAATCCTTAGTGAGTCCGCTTGCCGATGAAGTTTTTCTTGTCGACGCTTTATGATTGGTCTTTCCGATCCTCGATGCTTGGATGACGACTGTCTTTGTTTTATTTTTGCCGATGTTTTATTTCTGCCTCGGAACCCTTAGTCTATAGGATCTCCGCCGTTGCGGCAATCTAGTGAACTAACCGTCCGTCGTAGAAAGTTTGCGCCCGCCGATGGGAGTTGTGTTTTCGCCCGATGCTTAAGTTTTTTCCCGCCTTTCTCTTGTGCTTTTACCCTATTTTTCAATGGCGGTTCCTTTGTCATTTTTTATACTGTCATTGGAGGATGTCGAGTTGGTCTAAATACAGCCGGGATTGAGATGAAGAGTATGATATTTCAAGATCATTTTTTTTAGTGGGACATCGGGTTTAGAAAAAAAATTTCAGACTCAGTTGTCAGGATTTTCTATGCATTTGCATGTTTTCTTTTTATGCATTAACATTGTTTAGAGTTCATTTTACATAATGCATGTATTAATACAGTTCGTATTACTTTATTAAACCCTAAATGGTCTAAATCTGCTATTTTCAGGACAGGATGATCACTGCGAGTAAGATGTGTTTAAAAAAAAAAGGTATAAGGGAGGCAGCAAGGAAGGAAATGGTAGAAGAATGAAGAAGCGGAAATAGAGAAAAGAAGAAGGAAGTCGGGTCTAAGCTCAATAGGATCTAGCAAGAGATCAACAGAGTATTGAGCATAATAAATAGAGGCAGAGGCCCAGGCTTGGAAAAGTTCAGCAGTTACCAAGCTGGTCCCTTATCGTAAATTTGAAATGTAACGTTTATATGAGTCATGATCACTCACAAAATGACAAAACTGTGAGATTAAACGGTTAGGGGAGCCCAAAGGTCACCCGGTGGGGCAACCCAAAGGTTTTTCTATTTTTGTATAAATATAGGAAAGTTAGAGGGAATAGGGGACTTTTTCCCAGTTAGATTTGTGAAGACATATTGTAAGAATAACTATTTCCTTTTGCAATAGATAATTAGAGTTTTCCTGTTGGAAAAAGCTTGGTGGAATGTTCAAATGTTGTGCTATGGATTTGTTGAAGAGGAACTATTTCGTTTTCAGCTTTGTGTCCATTAACTCTAAGATTGTTCTAACTCTTTGAACCTATGTTCTTGTATGAATGTTCTCTGGTCTATTTATGAAAATTTCCACTCTGAGTAATGAATGTGGTTCATAAACAATTGGCTATATGGTTGTTCAAATATCTTTAAATGTTTATGTGTTTTGAAAGAAGTATCAACTATCTGTGATTTTTCTTAATGCATGTACAAAATACATTACTCATTAATAAATGATAATCTTACTCCCTAGGGATAGGTTAGGTAGTTAGTTTTAATTTCTTGCTGTGTGTGATTTAGATGCAAGAGAGTCTAAGACGAGAGGTAATAACCTGCACATCACATTGTGACCACTCCTTGCATTCTTAATCAATCTGCATTTTAGATAGGCACTTGCATGTCATACTTAAAACTAAAAACACAAAAATATACATGGTTGACCGGGCCGCAACCGGTAAAACCTTTTATTTTTGTTACTTGACCTATGGTAGCCGGACCGCAAACCGGACAGATTCCCTACACCAAACAGTCACAGGCTAGTTAGGAACATTGACTGGGGAGAATCCCTTACTGTTGTTGCCTGCAAATTTCCAGGCCTCAACAGTTTCTGGCGCTAGAAGGAAAGCTGCAACTTTTCTCCCAAACTTTTTAAAATTTTGGACCCTCTTAATTTTATCTTGCCTGGGGTGTTTAAGATTCCTGAACTTTGTCTTTCCTCTGTTACGAATTTGGATTTTCCTAAGTTTGATTTGAGTTCGATTGTTTACCACTTTCGGAGGTTGAATGATATAAAACTGCCAACATTTTTTATTTTTCGATGGTTTGGTTTTATCGCTGTCGGAGGTTGGTTGAAGATTGAGTCGGGGTTTTTGATCTCTATGACGTCGCTGTTTTGGAGATGAGACAAACTTTTTTGACTGCTGCACAACCTTAAGATTTTCCGAACACTTAACATTTTCGATGATTTTTTCCTATTTAAATGATTTCTTTCATTGCTATAGGAAGTCTATTTCTGTTGAATCAAAACTTTAGTTCTCTTTGCAGCCGCCGTGTCGAAAATGAAACAAAATTTTTCTACCGCTGCACCGCCGAAGTCTTTTGAAACTTAACAATTTTTTTATTTTGGTTTTTCGGAGGTCAGTTGAATAGTAAAACGGGGTTGTAATTCTCTACGCAGCCACCGTTGCGAAAGCTAAACGCTGAATGTTCCGATGGTTAGATCTTTTCTTTTCCAATGTCGAGGTCTTTGACTTTGTGATATTTTTTGCTTTTCTCCCTCGGAATGGTTTATAACTTTAATTGGAAGCCATAGTCCTTATGTCATCCGCCGTTGTGGCTCCTCAGCAAACTAACTATCTGATGTATAACTGTTCTGCTCACCGATGGATAATTGTTTCTTGCACCGATCACATAGTTTATTGTTTCAAACTTTTTTCCTTGCGATGATTTTTTCTTTTTGTTTCGCTATCGGAATGTTTTGATAAATAGTTGGAGTTTAGTCTTCCTGTTTGTCGACATTTTTCCATTGATTGCGGAAGCCATAGTCAATGTGACTCCCACCGTTTCAGTTGTGCAATGCGCTTTCTCTCCGATGGTTAGTTGATTCATATGCCGACACAGTACCGGTTAGGCCTCCGAGCTTCCGATCGCCGATATTCTCAGTTGGTCACGGAGCCCGTACGATTTTCGTCACCCGTCGTTGTGGTTCCTCTTTGAACTAATCACCCGATCCTTAGTGAGTCCACTTGTGGATGAAGTTTTTCCTGTCGACACTTTATGATTGGTCTTTTCGATCCCCGATGCCTAGATGACAGCTGTCTTTGTTTTATTTTTGCCGACGTTTTATTTTCGCCTCGGAACCCTTTCTCTATAGGATCTCCACCGTTGCGGCGGCCTAGTGAAGTAACTGTTCGTCGTAGAAAGTTTGCGCCCGCCGATGGGAGTTGTGTTTTCGCCTGATGCTTAAGTTTTTTCCCGCTGGTAAGGGTTTTCCCGCCTTTCTCTTGTGCTTTTACCCTATTTTTCGATGGCGGTTCGTTTGTCATTTTTTATACTGTCATTGGAGGATGTCAAGTTGGTCCAAATACAGCCGGGATTGAGACGAAGAGTATGATATTTCAAGATCGCTTTTTTTAGTGGGACAATGGGTTTAGCAAAAAAAATCAGACTTAGTTGTCAGGATTTTCTGTGCATTTGCATGTTTTCTTTTTATGCATTAACATTGTTTAGAGTTCATTTTACAGAATGCATGTATTAATACAGTTCATATTACTTTATTAAACCCTAAATGGTCTAAATCTGTTATTTTCAGGACAGGATGATCACTGCGAGTAAGATGTGTTTAAAAATAAAAAAAAGTAGAAGGGAGGCAACAAGGAAGGAAATGGTAGAAGAATGAAGAAGCGCAAATAGAGAAAAGAAGAAGGAAGTCGGGTCTAAGCTCAACAAGATCTAGCAAGAGATCAACAGAGTACTGAGCATAATAAATAGAGGCAGAGGCCCAGGCTTGGAAAAGTTCGGCAGTTACCAAGCTGGTCCCTTTTCATAAATTTGAAATGTAATGTTTGTATGAGTCATGAGCACTCACAAAATGACAAAACTGTGAGATTAAACGGTTAGGGGAGCCCAAAGGTCACCCGGTGGGGCAACCCAAAGGTTTTGCTGTTTTTGTATAAATATAGGAAAGTTAGAGGGAATAGGGGACTTTTTCTCAATTAGATTTGTGAAGACATATTGTAAGAAGAACTGTTTCCTTTTGCAATAGATAATTACAGTTTGCCTGTTGGAGAAAGCTTGGTGGAATGTTCAAATGTTGTGCTATGGATTTGTTGAAGAGGAACTATTTCGTTTTCAGCTTTGTGTCCATTAACTCTAAGATTGTTCTAACTCTTTGAACCTATGTTCTTGTATGAATGTTCTCTGGTTTATTTTATGAAAATTTCCACTATGAGTAATGAATGTGGTTCATAAACAATTGGCTATCTGGTTGTTCAAATATCTTTAATTGTTCATTTGTTTTGAAAGAAGTACTAGCTATCTGTGATTTTTCTTAATGCATGTACAAAATACATTACTCATTAATAAATGATAATCTTGCTCCCTAGGGATAGGTTAGGTAGTTAGTTTTAATTTCTTGTTGTGTGTGATTTAGATGCAAGAGAGTCTAAGATGAGAGGTAAGAACCTGCGCATCACATTGTGACCACTCCTTGCATTCTTAATCAATCTGCATTTTAGATAGGCACTTGCATGTCATACTTAAAACTAAAAACACAAAAATATACACGGTGGACCGAGCCACAACCGGTAAAACCTTTTATTTTTATCACTTGACCTACGATAGCCGGACCGCAAACCGGATGGATTCCCTACACCAAACAGTCACGGGCTAGTTGGGAACGTTGACTGGGGAGAATCCCTTGTTGTTGTTGCCTGCAAATTCCAAGGCCTCAACAGGTCCAGAGCATGAAAAAGAGAAAACTAAGCTCATACCGAGCGCTCCTTTTTTGTAAATTTAGTCCCTTGGGTCCGAAAAAGCAATAAACCTATGCCTGAGAATACTCTTCTCAAATCCGTAGAAAATAGAGTGTTCCTTTCTCGTATTATTCTACATGGTTCGAGAAAGTGATAACCTACCACCAATGTGGATGCCCATTCACATATTCTTAACGAGCCTGAATGTAAAAGTTTACTCGACAGTCATGTCTATTTTGAGGAGTCAGACCTGGGACTAAAGAAACTCCATATCTTTCCTGTGAAGTTTTAACGAGTCTAGAAAAGTCAACTCGCAGCCTCCTTACTATTTTTAACGAGCTAAAAGGAGAGCAGAAAGAATGCTCTAAATGCGAGGAGACGAGTGTCATAGGCAGGAAAAACTAGTTCCAAGTGCAAGGAACAAGACTATGCATAATGCAAGGAACATGAGCAGGATAAAGACACTCGGGGAACGTCTCCTCAAGGTAAAGGGTGTCAAGTTGCAAAGGCAAAATGATACAAGGCTGAGCGATGATGAGAGCAAAGATGAGGGCTTATACAACGAGCTAAAAGCGTGGAAGCCGGCATCAGGGTCATAAGCGCGAGCATGGGACATGCAAATGCAGTTACAGCTTAAACAACAAGACAAGGCCGTCAAAAAGTTGTGAATCCAACTAAGAATCCTGTCTCCAAGAAACAATGACATCATGATCATATTCAAAAGAAAAGTTCCGATACAAGTTACTTTGGCAGAAACACATGTGTCTTTTCTATCTTCTACAAAAGGTAAATTCAAGGCAGAATCGATTGAAGAAGATTCTATAGCACCAAGGCTCAAGGGTTTATAATCAGTAAGATTAAACTCGTAAGAAAAGAAAAAATCAACAAGGGAGACAGAGTCCGCAAGAACAAACTCAGTATCACGGGAGTTGAAAGATTCATAAGAAAAATCAAACTCATCAGGATCATTGACTTGTTGTTCGAAGGGAGAGTCCAAAAACTCAAAAAGACCAACATAAGAAGACCGATCCATGAGAATATTAGGCTTACTAAGAAAATTAGGGTTATATTTAGTCACAACTGAACCGACATCCAAAACAAGGTTAGACTATATCAAAGACTCTAGGAAGACTTCATCTGAAGGAAGGACATCATTCGAGACAAGACACATGTCTAAAATTTCAAATGGATTGACAGAGTGGAGAGCAGGCTCCATAGTATGTATAGGATTACTCACCTAGTCAACTGTTGGGACCAAGTCCCGAGAAGGTAAGCATGAAAACAGAGGCCACTTCTCAGTAGCAATTGAACGCAAAGGACATGAGGCCACATAGCTCACCTGTGGCAGGGTAGTGTCTATAGAAACATTGGGAATCAATAAAGGAAAAACCTGGTCTCTAGTTGGGTTAGGAGATGGATCAAGAAAATCCAACTGATCAATAGTGACAATTTCTTCACCATGATTAAAGTAAATCACACGAAATAATGCTGACACCAGAGCTTGCATGGCATAGACATAATCACGTTCGAGGAGCATATTGAAGTCCACTAGGGTCTTCTATCACCATGAAGTCAACTAAGACAGTCTTCCCACCCAAAGTAACAGGTGTTTGAGCAAGAATTCCCAAGGCTATACAAGTTCTTCTATCAAACACCAGTAACTGGATATCAGTAGACACAAGGCTGGGAGATCCCGTGCCTCAATAAGCACAAGCAGACAAGATACTAACTTAAGCTCCTTCATCAGCAATACAATGAGCAATCGTGTATGGTTCAACTTTGACCTTTATCTGGAAAGGTGTATCAGAAGGAAGGCGTGGCTCAACTAGGCCATCCCGATCAAAGGAAGCAATCTGGGAGCTTGGTGGGGGTTCATCCGCAGTGAGTTCAATGCCCCCTTGTTCAGTAAGTTCTGAATTGGCAGTGGAGAAAATGTGACTAGCATAAACTTCACTCTCCGAAGGAAGAGTGGGATTGATCGATAATGGAATCGATTCAACCGCTTCGTGAAAGTCACTCTCCAAAGAGAGAGTGGGATTGACCAAATGTGATATTGGTTCAATCACATCAAGATCACTCTTTGAAAGAAGAGTGGGATCGACTAAAGCTGAGATTGGTTCGACCACTTGATCAACCAAAGGTTGATTAGGTTGTTGAGAAACTATAGGTTGTTCAGGAGAAGGAAATTCTTGTGTCTCGGACCACACTCTTCGCACCTTTGCGATAGCAGGGCACTAGTGAGTAAGATGATCTCCCTCGCATAACTTATAAGAGAACTTAAGTTTTCACTTCAAACAACCAGTTTTATCAACGACGTCAACATGACTAGCAGTGGTTGACTATTTGCTCTCAACATGACCTATAGAGGTTGAGATTTTTCCCCCAACATGATCACCAGAGGCTAGGTGACTGGGTCCAACCTGACTAAGAGAGGCTGGTTGTTGAAAAAATTCAAAATGTTCAAAAATGGATGACTATGAAACCAAACTCTTCGCACCTCCGCGATAGAAGGGCATTTATAAGTAAGGTGGCCTCCCTCACAAATCTTACAAGGAAACTTGGGATTGTGTTTTGAACAGTCAGTCTTTTCAACAATGTCAACATGAATTGTAGTGGCTGACAGATTGTCTCTAGCATGAATCATAGAGGCTGAAAGAATTCCCCCGGCATGACTTTCAGAGGACGAGAGATTGGGTCCAACATGACTTGCATAGGTTGGACGAGCACCACCAGTATGAAAAATAGAGGCTGAATGGTTAGGATCAACATGCTTTGCTGCAGTTGAGTGTGTGCCCCCAGCAGAAATTCATAGGCTGGGTGGATGGATCCAACATGAATTGCAGAGGTTGGATGGGGAGGCTCAACTTGAACATCAGAGGTTGAACGGGTGCCCTCAGCATGAAATACAGAGGTTGAGTGACTTGATCTGACGTGACTTGGAAAGGTTGGAAGGCTCCCACCAGCATGATCAACATATGCTGGATGGTGAAGATTAACTTAACTTGCAGAGGTTGAGTGCTTAGATCCAACATGACCTGCAGAGGTTGGGTAGGTGTCCCCAGCATGAACTACAGAGGTTGGGTGGTGAAGATCAACTAGACTTACAGAGGTTGAGTGCTTAGATCCAACATGACCTGTAGAGGTTGGATAGGTGCCCCCAGCATGAACCACAGAGGCTAGGTGGTGAGGTTCAACTTGACTTGCAGAGGTTGAACGGGTGCCCCCTTTCTTATGTTCCTTCTTCCTATTCCTCCTTCTTTTACTCCTTTTAGACTGTTGGTTACTAGTATCAGTACTTTCAATGCATGAGGTACAAGGAGGAGGAGAAGCAGCTATAGGTGAAGGGGAAGTAATGTTTTGATGCCCTTGATATAATGAGATTACTTGAGAAGCGTCATGAGCATTCAGAGCAGTTGGAGTGGAAAACAATCACACCAGTAGCCTTAGGGCGAATCCAGGTAGATTCAAGGTGGCCATCAAAGGAACACCAACATTTATTGTGAGAGGAATAGTACAAGGATTTCCCAGCATGGGGATCTCTTGGTTGGTGTTCAAAGGGGTGTTAGCCATATTTTCAAACAATAAGACAAAGTCTAAGGTCGACTAGAAACCAAAAGTACAAAGCATACACCAGAAGGAAAACTAACTTACAAACAAACCACACAACACTCACTAAAAAATTCCTAAAGCCAAATAGACAAACAAGTATAAGATATGCTTTCCAGAAGAAAGTTGATAGACAATTACTTGGAGTCCCTATATATGTTCTTAGGCACAAGTGGAGGAATCACCCACCGCCCTGCCACACCTTCTACTGGGGTTACCTTCCAAGCCCGTCCAAGGTCAACCAGAAATAGCCTTCTGGTGTACCTGTGTATGAACCCAAGATGTCAAAGAGACTAAAGGCTACTTTAACTATATTGATAGTCTAGGGGGATAGTCGCAAGCCTGGTTGGTACGCATGTGCAAGGTAGCAAATCTCGAAACCTTGTCTAAGACAGAAACCCCAGATTCGCAAAAACCTTGGTCTACGCTTTGACAAGGAATCAGGGGGTTATCTCCTCAGTCCAAGCCTCGACGCGACCTCGTGCTTAACTCTCGTTTGAGAGGAGATTCCTAGATATAATCAACATAGAAAAGGGTTTACCTAGTGATTGGCCAACTACATCTAAAATTTTTATACTTGTGGAGAGTTAAAACTCCCTATTCCACAAGTCTAGCCTAAGCTAGTTGGTGTAGGAGCCTATAAAATAAAACTTACTAATAATTTTTAAATTATATCATTCATTTTAATAGGCTGTTTTTAGTCAGAGGGTAAATGGCATGAAACTTATGTGTTGTTTTGACTCAAAGTTGAAACAAAATGACTAAGCAAAGAGAAATGAAATGCAAGAGCAAAAACTATTCTCTTTTGCTTTTTCAAATAGAAACTTGAAAGCCAAAAAAGAACAATTTCTTTTTTATTTTTTTCAAAAATAATGATATGCAGTGCATTAAAGACAAAACCCTAATCTACATGCATATTCAAACACTATATGTTCTTTTTATTTTTCTTTTATAAATGAAAAAGAAAACTACCTACAAACAAAAGCATGCAGATGAGAAGAACAAAGCAAAAGGAACTCTGCTATACAACCACCAAACAGACACTAGAATGCCCTAAAGTCAGTATAAACCCTACCTGGAAGGAAGGCTTGCATAAGAGACAAGTCAACTATTTTGGCAAGGTGAAGTTAACCAACAAAAGAAGAAGGAAACAAAGACCAATAATCTTCTAAGTTCAGACAAAGATCACTAACAGAAGCTGACCAGAAACATAAGCCAAAAATCAAACCAAGCAAAGGGGGTGGGGGGAAAGAGCAAAGATAAAACCCTAATGATATAAAAAGACTTGCCACATAGATAAAGAACAACCAAAAGGGATGGCACTAACTCCCTGGAGTCACGCACTTGCAGAGGACCCCAAAAGACCTACCAAACAACCTTCAAACAGAAGAAAAAACCACAAAAGAGGAAAAAACACTGTTTAAAGGGGCATACGTGAGTTTCACTACTGACAAGTCGCGTATCATACGTGGGTTGATAGTAAACCAAGTCATGTATAAATACCATATACACAACTGTTCAATCTGCAACTTGCGTATGGGTGGGAAAAAACCCCAAAAAGGTCAAAAACTACGTTAGGAAGGCAGGGGAGGTGTTCTATCAGACAAATAAAGTGTTCCTAAGTGGCAAGAAACACCTGAAACTTTACAAAAGGCTGAAAGAAATATAGAGAAACCCCAAATAGACAAGGCTCTCCCCAGCAGAGTCGCCAGTTCTGTTGTAAAGGAAAGTCTCCTATGGCTAGGGTTTAAGAGGCCATCAACGTATTGGGGTTGAAAGAGAGATGCAAATGGTTCTGCAAGTAAATACAAGCAAGATCAAAGATTATAATGGTTCATACCTTAGCCAAACGAAGGTTGATCTAAGTAGCCCTTCAATCTTCCTCTTGCTCCTCTTGCTCCAAGAGACCTGCAAAACGAATTATACATTCCTCAAACCAATATGATCACATATAAAGTAATGGTAATAAAAACAATAAAAGAAACTATTCTGATTAACATAAGCATATTNAATCACACATTGAACAATTATTTGGGAAGAAGAAGGACATCACATCTTTATTAATCTTGAAAACAAGTACAAATATACCTTCTCTTCAAGTTGGGCACTTCTCGAAACCTTGATCTGGTTCTACTGCTTCTCTTCTCCAAGGAACACAGCCTCCAAGCTCTGCAACACAAGGAGAAAGCTTATAGGGAAAAGGTGTGGGAAAAGAGAGTCCCAATTCCTCCAGCATAATAATGAAAAGTTTCAAGTCTCCCCTCATGGACCTCCCTACCTCTATTTATATGTTTCTGAAGAGATAGGGTTGAAGGCAAAGTAGTTACAACTGAAGGAGTTAGTTGCATAACCATCCAAACTACCCAAACTTCAAAAAATGTATGTTTAACATGAATACGCGGGTTGCAGAGACATCAGTCGCGTATGCAGTAGGTATACGCAGGTTTCAATGCAAATAGTTGCGTATTTAGGGCATACGCGAGTTTTATATATAGCAAATCGCGTACCATACATGGGTTTCCTTAAGGCAACTCGCGTATACATCCAAAATGTCATTTTTAGGGTACTTATAGGCATTTGTAGACTTTGGTGTCTTCTATAAAGTTTTAGCTAACTCAGATACCTTTCCAACGGTGTGGATATGAGGTCAAACAAAATTACAAAACTCAAGATATGGATCCTCCAAGTTATGTGTTTTTTCAGTGACTTTCATGAAGTGTTGTCATGGAAGTCTCGACATGCGACATAATCACGAGAAAGTGGTGACAGGCAGAGATGTGTCATTTTGGGCTATAACAGGGTGATTATGAAATGCCTGGAAATTTGAGGTGAGGCACTACCCAAGAGTATGGTGTCATCCGCGAACTAAGCATGGTTAATGGCTTGAACCCCTCTTGCTATGCTGATGCCTGGGATGATCCCTTCGAAACTGAGTCTATTTAGCCTTCTGCTGAGTGAGTCCACAACTAAGATATAAAGAAAGGGAGACATTGGGCATCTTTGCCTAATTATCCTTTGAGCTTGGAAGAACGAAGTAGAGTGTCCATTGACGAAAGGAGCAATCCACGGCTTGCTTATACATGCCTTCACCCATCGGATGAAGACTTCCAGGAAACCATAATTCTGCATGACTTGAAAAATATATGAGTGCCTTATTCTATCAAAAGTGTCAGCGAGATCTAATTTGATTGCCATAACTACCTCCTTACGATTTTGACTAGAATGAATTGCTTCTTGCACCATAAGGATGTTATCATAGATATTCCTTCCAACTATGAAGCCCCCTTGGTTTTTTGAGATTAGATTCGGAATTACCTTCTTCATTATGTTTGAAATATTTTCAGAAATAATCTTGTAGGATGAGTTACACAGAGAGATAGATCTGTGCCTTTTAATGGATGACGGATTATGATCTTTAGGGAATAGGGCCAAGAATGTTGAGTTGGTGGCACCTCCAATTCGATCTGCATACTGCGACCAAATTATCATTCTGACGAGATCTTTTTTAATGATATTCTAACAAATTCTATAGAAGCTGATTGGAAACCCGTCTGGGCCTGGAACCTTGCCCGTGTGCAAAGACCACACAACTCTCCTAACTTCTTCGAAGGCAATATGTTAGGTAAGAAAATCGTGATTTTCCTGAAGTAGATGTGTAATCTCTCCGCTAAGGGTGAGCATGTCATTTGCTGAGATTTCTTCTTCACTGGAATAGAGATCTTGGAAGTGAGATTTGACCTCTTTTTTAATTAACTCATAATCATTGAGTTTTTCTCCATTGCATAAGGTTAATTTTGTTATGGAATTTCTCCTGATGCGTTCTTTTCATTGGTAATGGAAGAAACTTGAGTTCTGGTCACCTTCTTTTAGCCATAAGCACCTGGATTTTAATCTTAGTTCCCTCTCTATCTTTCACTGGAGGACTGAATTTTTTTGATCAACCTCTCTTTCTCTTAATAGCATTTCTCTGGTGACTTCTTCCCTTTCTATTTCCTCTTGAATGTCTTCCAAAATCTTGAGCAGGGTAATTTTTTCCTGCCCTGGATGGGGCCGACCAGCTAACCAAACTTTAATTTCCTTTTTTACATTTTTTAATTTTTGTTCCTAGATGTAAGCTGGTGAGCCATGAAAGAGCATTCCCAAGGAATGAGAGATGATGTCGTGAAATCCTGTCTCGCTTAGCCATATAGGGGAAAAATTAAAAGGTTGAGGGCTGAGATTTCCAATAAGGTCCATGGAGAATATCATAGGCTTATGATCAGAAGCGTCCGAGGTTAGAAGTCTTGAGACTGGAAGTAATGGCTTATCTAACATAGAGGAACTTACCAGGATGTGGTCCAATCTAGCTGCTATGTGCCCAGGCCCAGACTGTTTATTGTTCCAGGTGTACTTACCTTTCCTTTGCTTGACATCGACTAGCTTCCAAGAAGCTATCACATCTTCTAGTATTTCCCTGAAAGGATCCCTGACTTTAGTTCCACTTTTTTTTTCCTCTGGTGAAATTGTTACGTTGAAGTCTCCTGCTATTATACACAAAAGGTGCATCTTTCCAAACCTCTGTGTTTCTAATTGCTGCCATAATTCTTCCTTATCTCCGTTGACTGTTGGGCCATATATATTTCCTATCCAAATGACTTCATGATTCTCCAAGTCTTCCAGCTCTATGAATAGCCAATGTCTGTTTTCAGTTGAAGATCTAAGATTATAATGAGAGGAGACCCACCATGTTACCAGGTCTCCTGAGGCTCCAATCGCGCTGATGACTTTCCCTGCTCCATTCTTACAAAATCTTTTAGTGGCAGCCATACTTTCAAGCTCTTGCATTTTAGTCCCCTGGATTGCGAGGATGGTTATTTTTTCTGTGAATTTGAAACTCTTTATTGCTTTTACCTTTTGTTGTCCTCCTAGTCCTCGACAGATCCAGGAAAATAGCCTCATTATTTTTTTTATTGATAATGAACCCACTCTATCCTTTCTTCCCTCATGGTGTTCTCCAGTTTGTTTTTCGAGATGGAAAGGTTTTACCAAGTGGTATAGGCTTGATTGCTTGCCTGTTGCCTTCGCCTTGGCTGTCTCTTGCTCTCTATGATATTTTTTTGGCTTTCTTCCATTCTTGGTTAGCTGTTCTGACTGTTCTTTTGTACTTTCTAAGGTCTCCTCCATTTGAGCCTTAACTCTATCTCTCGTAACCAAACCCAAACTCTGCGAAGCTTCTGGCCGTGCTTCCACATACAGTTGTGCTGGGAGGAGTGGTTTATAGGTTTGCCCGATATCTTCCAATACTGGATCATTTCCTTTATTTTCTTGGGGGTCTCTTCTTTCTCCAGTGCTATATTTTCCACTTGTTCCTAGGGTATCGATGTTGATGCCAAGGATTGGAAGCTATTTTCTGTGATTTTTTTCTTTTTTTGTCTAGGAGTTTTCTTGGGTTTTAGTTTATTTGTTTCCTTTCCTTCGAATGACTTCATTCCATTCCTCTCTTGTGATCTCTCCTTCCTCTGTCTATGTTTTCTTTTTGCAGTACTTCGCAAAATGCCCATATTCATGACATAACTTGCACTTAAATGGGATTTGCTCATAATCTACCGTTTGTAAATGCTTCCATCCTTCCATGTTGAGGTTTATTACTTCCGATAGGCCTTTTTATAGGTCTACTTCCACACATATTCTGGCGCATGAGAACATTGGCGGCTTTGACTCTGACTTGTGTATGTATTTCCCTAAAGAGTTTTCGATTGTCTTCAGGTCCTTATCATTACAACAATGCAATGGAAGGTGTGCCATGTTTACCCAAACCGGAACTTCGGAGGGTATATCCTTCTCTGGGTCAAATGATAGATGCCATTTGTTAAGGTACATTCCTCTTGGGCCCATGAAGTATGGGTTGTTCCTAAGGATTATATCTCTGTCTTCTTCTTTTTTTGAACAAAAAGAAAAGAAGCCCCTTCCACAAAAGTTTTGTTGAACCTCTCATTGGATCAGAGGTCGCTAGTTCTTGTTCAACCATATTTAAATGGAGCGGGGGGATGGATAAAGACCCGTAAAATGATTGACTAAACCACATTCGTGTAAGGCCACAACTTTGAACTTAGAGGTTGTCAAGGAGAGTGTGACCTCCAGGACATCTACAAGCTTCACGAAACAGGAATCCGAAGGGGTGCTTTTTGCAGCTGGCTGAGAGGCCACGATTCGGCAGAAACTGTCCACCAAATATTCTCTCCGCCCATATGGAACTGGATTTGGAGGATCCATAGCGGCATGCAGCAACTATACCTGAAACCCTAGACATAGAATGACTAGAAACCCTAGCAGTCGTCACGAGCTCGTTGGTTATGAATTTAACAACCTAGCAAGAATTGTTTTTAGAGTTGAAAGAAGAAGAGCCTTAAATTTGAAACTAGCCACATAGAAAATGACTTAGTTCACCCTTCATCCATTATTCCAAATTAGTTGTAAATGGAAAATCAAGGAACATTAACGGAAAAAATCTTCTACCATTAATCATGCAATGAAAAGCATTTTTTGTATAGTATGGGAGAGAGAAATCTTAATGAAGAAGGCAAATCAACTAAACAACCTCTAGCCATTATCTAGATCAAGGAAAACATCAATCACTATCAAATCACCGATAACATATGTGATAATATCTTCTAAACAAATGCATGTACTAAAAGGAGTTGTCTGGTAAACCATAAAGGTTGGCAATTGAGGGATCTGCACCAAGAATCCCCCATTACCGTAGGTAGACAAACATCAAGAAGCTTAGGGGCCAATCTATTGATGTGCTCCCTCCAATGAGGAATGTGTTTTGTAGCAGTGGGGGTAGAAGCATCAACCCCCACTGTACCCATAAACAGTAAGTTTGAAATATCAATATCCTTAAATTTTCTCTTACATATTTTAGGAATGTGGAAAATTTCTTACCATGCTTGGACAATTTCTTACTGTATGAAATTGAAAAGTTTCATGTAATGTAATGCAAAGGGTGACCTATTAGTGCAAGTTATTGTATGCGCTTTACCTATTAGTTACTCATGAGTTGTTAATGCTATAGGAACCTAAGGAAACAAATACACAAACAAGCTTGAGCTTCGACCTATAGAGGGAAGAGTACAGACACCATTTGTAAAACCTAGAAACCTGCAATACAATCATTGCACGAAGTCAATACTTCTATCTAACATTTAAGAGAACATTAAGGAACTAAAGAATTAAGGAACTACTTACCTGAACTTCAAAAGATCGGGGTCAATGCAACAACCTCAATTTAACTACTGAACTATGCTTAGGTAGTAATGTATTTACTACATATGGAAAACATGGAAGTATTAACAAATCCACCTTGGTCATTTTCAAAATTATAAGCTCCTCGACTAACTGATATGGGAGCTAATAAATATAGAACAATAAAATCAACAAAACCCCTCATAAAGCAAATGAATATTACTACATGATTAAAGGATGGGCTCTCACTCTTCTCACCTCGTCTCTTCAAATGATAACCCTGCACAACATAACAGGTGAAAAAGGATAAGTACCCGAACACATAATATATATATATATATATATACACTTCAACTTCTTCAGGACTGTGAGAATGATGCCATAGCCTCTTACCTTGCCTTGTTACTTGCCAGCATGGGTTTATGCATGGAATCCTAGAATAATCCCATCATAAAGGATATTTTATCTATTGAGCCTGTACTAGTAGTCTGAAGCTCATAGCGGTATTCTCCTCATTATATTGGTAAATGCTTCATATTGGTATACGTATCAGCCTTCTCAACATAGAAGTGGGTCTCCACTATGAGAATGCTCCAACGTATAGTCATCAAAGACAATGACCAGAGGGTCTTGAATCAAACCCTCATTCCCAACTAGAATAACAAAATCACTTTGCTTATGCAATGGCACTTGACCTTACCATACAGACTACTTAGTCGTGGGACCAAAGGCCTCCTGAGATCAAACCCTGAATGTATATCTTGAAGGAGTGATATTAAATACTAGAGTAAAAGCAAGAATGTCACATAGTTTATGGAATTTTTTTTATTTTATTTTTGGTTACAGGCCATGAATATGACTTACGAGAGGGTAAATAACTTGCGAAACCAATGTTGTAAAATGAAGATGGATTTCAGTCCACAAAAAACTAGAAGCATCAGTTGGATGCCGAGCTCGAAGTGTGAGCTTGCAAACCTGTCATCCATAACGCTTGTCAACCTAACCGACTGTATGCCTGCAACTATCAAATTGTCATTGTCAGACTATCTACAAGAAATAAAATATTTAGATGTTAACCTTTACAAGTTTAAAGTTGTATTCTATTTTCATTTTATTTTTAATTTTCTTAATTCGACTTAATGATTAAAATTGTCTTTCAAGTACTTTCCACCAATAAGACTTACACGCTTATTAAAATATTTTATTAAATACATACAAATAAATAACTAAATTCTTTTAACATTAGAAAAACTATAACCAAGTTTTATAAATATTTATGTGGCAAATAAATTAATAGTAGAAAGCGAAACATATAGTCTATGCCTACGACATGGACTAATAAAGAGTTAAGTGGGCTAAGCTCAACTTAAATAAATCCCTATTCTATATTTTCGTAAGATCTCTAACATGTATACAAATGTAAATCGAAGAAAAAAAAAGAGAAAGATAAAGAGAACCTAGTTAATGGAGCTTGCCTTAAGCTCTTTTTTGCAAGCTCATCTTCAACATTTTCAACACCAAAGCTTCGTTTGATAAACCAACACATCAAGGAAACCTTCTGCATTTCTTATTTACCAAATATTTATACAAGAAATCGACATGCAAAACAAAATATCATATTATACTATACAAGCTATAAATCTCCAACCAACATCACATTCAAATATATAAAAATGACATAGATTTTGCTGGGGGAAGGAAAATAGATTTATCATGATCATACTTCCTTCTCTAGAGCTCGAGTCTTCTCCTTAACCATTGGCATTGAGCCTTCCACCCATCCTATCTTAGAGCCTACTATGTTGAATAATCCTAGCGAAGGTTGATGGAATCCACACAAACTCCAACCTCTTAGTGAATGGAAGTTATAAATAAAGATGGCTTTGCTTAGCGAAGATTTCTCCGGCATAAAGATGCTTTCACTTGGATTTTCCCCTCTCTTTACTCTTCACCCAATCCCTATTATTTATAAGATTAGTGAAGGTGGTGAGACCAAAATGCATGTAAAGCATGCCATACACATGTCTTCCTTGCGGAAAAATAACTAAAAGTCTCCCTTTGGTATACTCTTTCATTCCTCTTTTCCCCAAATTAGAACTTGATCATGCTTTTTGGTTTAAATATAACTACCATAGAGCCGCAATGACATTTCCCCCTAGGAAAAGCATGCCCAACCACACTTTTTCCAAGGAATAAGAGCAACTATGTACTAAAGACATGGGGAAACTTTTCATTCCACTATTATTTTCTACAAAGAGGGTGGCCTTAGCCCAAACTTGCATGATGTCATCAAGGTTTCCAAATATTACTGTAACAACATTTTATTTTCAATGGACTTTGAAATTGTGGTTATTTATTTTTATTTTTATTTTTATGTGTGAGGTATATTTTATTATAGGTTTTTAACATGGAAATTCCATGTTGTTAGTGGAATTGAATTTCCATGTTGTTAGTGGAATTGTGGTTCAGTACTACATCAATGAGAGTTTACAACAACTAGTCTATGTTTGATTTAATACATTTGTTTATAGTGATTTCCAAAACAATAGATCTCATGAACTTAGTTCTTACTCAAAGGAAAAAATATTCTTGGGTTGTTAAAAAAATGAGAACTTGGAGATGTTATTAATGATATAATTATTAACTTTGTTAACATGTGTTGTAAATATTTTTATACATTTTCATCTTGTGGGATATACATAGCTTGTAAAATATTGCATGCACCAAGAAGCTTTGTCAATTTCAAAATTTAACTTTGAAGAGCAAGATTTGTTATGTTTGTTATGGGTGTGACCTTCAATCATCCCCAAACAACTCACAACTTGCTCAAGCAAGTTCAGACAGGTCACGGTTTAGTCCAAGCAGCCCCAAGAAGGTCACGGTTCAGTTCAAGTAGACCCAAGAAGGTCACGGTTCAGTCCAAGCATCCCCGAGAAGGTTACGGTTCAGTTCAAGCAGACCCAATAAGGTCACAATTCAATTCAGGAAGCGCCAAGAAGGTCACGGTTTAGACTTGAGTGGGCTAATATCTCTGCTACATTGTTTGAGTGTGTTAAGCTATAAGAAAGCCATAGGCTTTGTATGGGATACAAACTGAACTCTGGTTTGTGAGTGGAATGTCATCATTACTTGATATTTTATGGAGTATTGTTTCTTGGTTTGTTGCTATAGTAAATGGGGTTTCCTTACTTATTGACTGGGTTACATTCATCGCTACTGTAGTTGACTAAACCTATAGTAATTTAATTTATTCTCTTTTAGGTATGTCCTTTGTTCCTATTGTGACTTGTCTCTTAATATACAAGATTTGATCTAAAAAACATATTCCTGAGTATAAGGAAGGTTTCAACTCTCCTATTAGGTTATCTTATTTGTTTTCTTTGTACTTTGAGCTAGATTTACTATTGCTATTATTTATTGTTAAAGTTGAAAGAGATGAAAATTATGCTTTAAACTTATCTTATCTAGTTACAACGGTACTATTTTGTCATGGTTTATGTCTGTTTTGAGATGGTTTGTCATGGTTTATGTCTTTTTTCTTATCAGATATCTGTCTCTAAGTTTAAACATCAAAATATACTTGGCAATTTCCAGAAGTTGCAATTGCATTGATGCCAAACTTCTAAGTAACAATGCATTTTCCAAATTGCAGGGCAGACGATGCATTACAACAATGGAAGCTCTGTAACAGAGCAAGAATAAATTCCATCAAATGTTATACATGTGCATAATATCTGTGTTGAATGGTATGCAATTAGAAAATAAAATTTCATTTGTTTTACAATATTTTAGTTGTGAATGTTCAGTTGATTCTAACTTTCAGGATGATGGGATTTTTGATAACGAAGTGTCTTCTGAATTTTTGGAAAATGTCCCTCCTCTTGTCAGTGTTGAGGATAACTTGTTTCAATGAAACCCTTCACTGAAAAGGAAATTGTTGAAGTCATATGGACTATGGAGTTAGATAAGGATCCTGGGCTGGATGGATTTTCTTTTCATTTTTACAAAGTCTATTGGTCTATTATCAAATAGGATCTGATCTAGATGGTGACTGCCTTCCAAAAAAAGAAAAAGTTGGAGGATGTACTAACTCTACATTTCTCGCCCTTATCCCCAAGGAATTCAATCCTTCCTCCTTTGAAAGGTTCCATCCTATTTCACTGTATAATTCTTCTTACAAGATTCTCGCCAAATTTTTAGCCAACAGATTCAAGCTCTTGCTAGGTAAGTTGATCTCTCCTCTGCAGGGGCGATTTGTAAAAGGAAGACACCTAGTGGATAATGTAATCCAAGTTCAAGAAGTTCTTCATTCAATCTTCCAAAGGAAGGAGAAAGGTATGTTAATCAAGTTGGATATGAAGAATGCATTTGACCGAGTAAAGCTCCCCTTCCTTTATGATGTCCTGCTCTCTTTTGGCTTTTGCTCTGAGTCCGTAAACTTGATCAAAGCATGCACAGACAGCCCTTGGATAGCACCATTAGTCAATGGAAGACCAACTAACTTCTTCATGGCTTCCAGAGGTCTCTGTCAAGGCTGTCTGATGTCTCCCTTTCTATACATCTTGATGGCTGAATCTCTCAGAAGAAAAATCACTATAGAAAAGGATGCTTGTTATATCCCGAGCATTAAGATTGCTAGGGGTGTGGACCCAGTCAACCATGCTCTTTTTCGCAGATGACTCCCTTCTTCTAGGAGGGGCCTCTATGAAGATTGCTCGGGCATTTAATGAGATTCTCCAAAAATATTGTCAAATCTCAGGAGCACTGATTAACAAAAATAAAAGTTCGGTATATGGCTGGAATATAGAACACTCCGCTATTTTTCGAATAGCAGACTTCTTGGGCTTCCATGGTTTTGACAAGTGGGAGAAAATAAAATATTTGGGGCTTCCCTTAACTCTCAGATCGTCTCCTCCCTCTCTTTGGTTGGATGTTCTAGCTAAGTTAAAGGCTAAAATTGCTTCTTGGGGTGGATAATGGTTAACCAAGGCGAGGAAACTGATCCTGATTAAGGAAGTTCTTTCAGCTTATCCTATTTTCCAGTCTGCTGGCCCCGAAGGGTATCTCGACTCAAATCTCTAAACTACTGCGATATTTCCTCTGGAATGGTGGTAAAGGAAGCCATATCAAGATGCATTTGGTAAGTAGGGAAGTTCTTAAGAGGCCTATGGCAGAAGGCGGGCTTCAAATCTGGGACCCTGATTTGGCTAATTTAGCATTGAGTGGCAAACTGATATGGCAACTATTTGCAGACAAAAAAAATCTTGTCGGTAATATTTTCCGGATGAAATACCTAAAGGGTGGATTGCTGAGAAATATTTATTTTGCTAATACTCTATATAGCACTTCTATCTGGAACTCTTGCACAAAAGGTTTGGGTTTTTTTATCAAACATCTCTTTAGAATCCCGGGTAATGGGAAGAGGATCCTGCTATGGGAGGATAGAATCTCTGGGCATCCTTCTCTCTCCTCTGTAATTACGTTAACGGAGATTATGAACCAGGTAACAAATAAAGGACTTCTCAGATTGGCTGATATCTGCACTTGGGACAACTCTGGCAATTGGGCTGGTTGGTCTCTCCTGAATCTTCCTGCTCGCCTTAATTCCCATAAAATTTTGTTGTTCTATACTCTTTCTAGCCTCGCCCCTATCCACTTCTCTCATCAAGATCGTTGGGGATGGGGAAAGTATGGTTATTACTCTGCAACCAAAGGTTTCAATGTCCTCCAACTTCCTCACTGCTCATGCTTACCTCCTATGATTTGGAAAACGATCTGTTTTTCCCAATGTATGCCAAAGGTCAACTTCTTCTCTTGGCTGTTACTGAACAATTTTTTTTTGTCAGTTGACAATCTCATGAAATGTGGATTCCATGGTCCCTTTCATTACTACTTTTGCAACTCAACAATGGAGACAGCTGACCACCTTCTAGTTGTTTGCGATTTCTCCAAATAATTTTGGTCCCTGGCACTTCACGGTGTACCCTGTTTGTTTCCATCTCAAAACTCTGTAATGTCTTTTTACACAGCTTGGCACGACAGTCGGACTTCGAAATCCAATTCAGAAATTCTCTATAAGCAATGGCATTCGATATTGAAATATATGTGGTGATCGTTTACCTAGAAATAGTTTTATTTTCAATGACCAGATTTCGATCTCTTAGATTGTGGATTACAAAGCTAAATTGTGGTTTGCTGAATCTATTGGCCACTTGTCTTCTTTGCCAACACTTTGGATTGGTTTTGGTCCTCAAGCGACTGGGAATTATTCAATCTGTGCCAAGCATGTCAGTCTCCCTCTTTGGAGGCTTCATGGGAATAATGAAGATTTTAAAAAAATTGGATGAATTCCGCTTCAGCTGTTATCTTCTTTGATGGTGCTTCCAAGAGGAACCCCAGGGCCTCTGGAGAAGGGGGTCTGGTTTTCTCTCCTGACAAGTTGTCCAAATACAGTTTCATCTAGGGTCTTGGGTCCATGTCAAACAATCAGGCCGAAAGCTACATCCTTCTCATGGCGTCCTAGTTGGCTAAGGATTAAGGATTTAAGTCTGTTCAAATCTTTGGTGATTCTGAGATGCTAATAAAAGCATTAAATTCAGCTGATAGCTTTAATAATTCTGCCTTGAATATTATTTTGCAGAGAATTAGGATCATTATAAAAGAATTTGACATTGTCGAGTCCTACCATATTCTCTGGGACTTAAACAATCTTGCTGATGCTTTGGCTAACAAAGCTTGTCTACTTCCTCAAGGATTTCTTAGCATCAACGGGGAATCCAGTTATTTCCACTCTATTCCGTAATTTCGTTGCATGATGTTGTAATATTTTTTCATATGTGACCCCCCTCTATGTAAGGAGCTGTTCGGTCTTTGGCTTTCGAATTATGTAAATAGGTTGATTGGTATTTTCCAAATCAGACCTATTTCCTTCCTAAAAAAAACATTACCCGTTTGTGTTAATAAAAAAATTAAAAAAAACATATCCTTTAGAATGATTATTGTTCACATAGTTTATGTTGTTTATGTTTAATGTCTGCTTTGAAGTTTAACATGGATTTTGTTTGAATTAAAATTTGGACAAATTTAGGGCACTAGATGTTTATTTCAACAATGATTGTGTGATGAATATGGAAGTAGCGGATTCTAGGGACATGCCAATCATGTTGAGAGAATCTAATGTCAATATTGTTGGTTATGGAGAATTGAATCATCTAATCCATATTGAATTAGAATATTTTCAATGATCCCAAGCTATAGTTATAGAAGAGGAGCACATTGATCTTGAAATCATTGATGAAAATGAGTGTGTGTTCATTCATAGGATATTCCTTCTTCCATGAAAAAATTGAACATCATATATATCCCTGTTAGAATAGTAGTAAGGTACACTTGTTGGTAATAGTTGTGGTGGGATAACTATACTATGAATGGAGCACAATACTTTATAAGAATTATTTTGATATCCTATTTCACTTAGGGTACATGAAACTAAGTCTACTATTCTAGGATCTTATTTTTAGTGTATTAAGTTGTAGTCTAGTGCAATGGGTCCCAAGGTTACAAGGCTAGAGAAGAAACAAGTAGTGAGCTCTATATTTAGCAAGTGAGAGCACAAGTAGTGATGTCTATATTCAACAAACTTCAAACAATATTTCTCTTAAGTATGTTGGCTTGGGAATGACTGTGTCTCTGCTAGGCGTACCTGAGTATCTATACTAGTGGGACTGTGTGTCAATTATGGGTATGACTATGTCTCTGTTGCGCATAACTGAGTGTCCCTACTAGGCATAACTAAGTGTCTCTTCTAGTGTGATTGCGTGTCACTGTTGGGCATGACTGTGTCTTTGTTGGGCATAACTGAGTGCCTCTGCTAGTGTGACTATGTGTCACTGTTGGGCATAACTGAGTGTGTCTGCTAGTGGGACTATGTGTCACTGTTAGGCATGATTGTGTCTTTGTTAGGCATAACTGAGTGTCTCTGCTATTGTGACTATGTATCACTATTGGGAATGACTTTGTCTCTGCTGGGCATAAATGAGTGTCTCTGCTAGTGTGACTGTGTGTCATCATTGGGCATAATTGAGTGTCTGCTAGTCTGACTATGTGTCATTGTTGGGCATGACTGTGTCTCTGCTGGGCATGAAGCCTAAGAAGCCACTTCAATATTTCATGTTCTCAAGAATGAGTTATGTTGTAATTCCTTAAATCTTTCATAGATAATATCTGACCCCTTTTTTATAAATTGTTATAACCTAAGGTTAAACCCAAATTTGGAGTTAACCAGTGTGTTTTAGATAGTACCTTGATAGTCGACTATGTGGTTGACTAGTTGACTGAGGTGGCTTCAACTAGTTGATTGGACTGACAAGAGTGGTCCCATCCAAGTTGGTAGTAACCTATTGTGTATAAAAGAAGGTAGGAAAGGTGTTTTTTCTAACCATCTTAGGGATGCCTTGGGTTGATAAAGTTCACCATATATGCCTTGGGTTGATAAAGTTCACCATAGGAACTTTATGGATCAATCTATAGTGTGAAAATATATGATGAATATGTATTGTATATTCTATGCTTCAATGTTGTAATGGTGTCTAAAGACACTGTAACACCCCGATTTTGACCTCATTGTATTGAATTGCATATGATGTAAATATTTTTATTTGATCATGGTGTGGAGCTCAAGGCAAACACCCCACCATGGATTTAGTATTTTAGGTATCGTCGATTAAAATTGATGCCGATGGTTTATGTGCTATCTAGGCATGATATGGTTGAGACATCATGTAAAATGCAAATTAATAAAAATACCATAACTAATTATGCGCCACAATGTTAAAGAGATGGGGGCATGATTTCACAAGGAATAGGGAGGGTGAAATAATCAAACCCTTGAGCCAATGGGGATAAGCCAATTTCTAAGGGAAAACCCATAAAGTGGTCAACTACCCTTTTTGTATTTTATGCACCGTCATCTAGAAGTGGTTGAAGAAGTTATTTCCTTGGGATGGGAAAGGTATGGAGGTCGAATTTGAATTTGGGGAAGCCACCATTTTTGGAAAATGTGTTTTTGAATTGTGGGGAAATTAAATGCTTGGGAAGGCATGCCCAAGCCATTAGGCACCCATGTCTTTCATTTTGTTGACCCATTCTCACTCACGTGGGCTCTCTTATGCAATAGGAAGGGGGCTGAGCTTTCCCCTTCACGATTTTGTAGTTTTCCCATGTTTCTCCATGGTTGGGGAAGTCATTCTTGTGATCCACATTTCTGAGTGCACATGCAGGAGAGATTCACAATTTAGTGTTTGCTGGGGGCCTTTTTTTCTACCTCACGATTTGGGTTGTTTTCTTCTTTTTTCCATGCTCAGAATTTGTTTTATGTGTTGTTGGGCGAATGGGAAGGAATGGTACACAATTTTGGGGTTTGAGGTGGCCATCTTTCCTCTGTGAGCAAGTTGGGAGCTTCCCTCACATTTTTTCTGTATTTTCCTCACTCTCTCCAAGCTGGGAAATCTGTTTTGTTGTTGTTGTGTGAATGGACTGAGGAGATTCATGATCCATGGGTTTGGGGAGGTCATTTTTGCTCTCGTGGTGCCATGGACGTTTTCCTAAATTCAGATCTACAATCTTCCTAAATTCAGATCTACAATCTAAGGGTTTGTAGAGGTCGTTTTACCTTAGTAGAGACATTGAATGTTTTATGGAATCGTATTGTTCACTCGAGGTGTTTTTTTCCCCAATTTCCATTTCTGTGTTTGGGTTCCCATGATGTTTGGCCCTTACCCAACAATGGTATTTTGTTGTTGTGTGCATCGTTGTGATGGCTTGGAAAAGTAAGTCCAAGGAACCCATCTATTAGATGGTTGTATGTGCTTGATTAGCAGGTTGGCTTGGCTGGGTAAGTCCAAGGAATGATCTGTTAATTGGATGAAGAATCAGCCTCTGTGTTCAACAGGAAGGAGAGGTAAACAAAAAAGAATTCAAAATTTTTTTAAGCGCTGGGATATTCTCCTGTGTCGGCTGAGATAGCTGAAGAGGAGTTGGCAATGTCTGCTGGGTTGGCTGAGTTGATCCGATGAAGCCGCAGTGTCAGTGTTGGCATGAAAGGCGAAGCTGAGCCGATATGACAGCTAAGATGGCTAGAGGGAACCGATAGGGATCACAACGCTAGTGTTGAGAAAGTTATCCGAATTGCACCGATAGCGTCGAAAAGAAAGTTAAAAGGGAGCCGACGGGACTACAACAACAATGTCAGTGAGAAGAGATGAACGGAGCCGACGAGGATCGCAGCCGAAATGTATCGGGCGAAAGGGTAGAGTTTCACCGACGGCAGGGGAAAAGACAAGAACAAAATTGAAAAAATTTGTAAGTGTTTTTGTGGATTTGATTGACGGCTTAGATAGCCAAAGCAAAGCCGATGCATGTCGGCGGGAGAAGGAGAATGGAGCCGATGCATATCGGTGGGAGAAGGAGAATTGACCTTATGCATGTCGGGTAGAAGTTGAATTTGTCATCGACGAAGAGAAGAAGGGATTTTTTTTTGAAAAGTTTTTCTAAGTGTTGGAATTGACAGAATTTTACCGATACATCGGCTGAGCCCATCGAAAAATGTTAGAAGTTTTCACCGAAATGTGTCGGGTGGAAAGGAAGAATGTTTTAGACACAGTGGAAGGTTCAATTGAAAGCAAGTTTGGAATTTTTTCGATGTACTGGAAGGATCGATCGGAAGAAGCTTTGAAGTTTCGACACTACGGAAGGTTCAATTGGAAGCAAGTCTGGAATTTTTCTGACGCAGTGGAAGGATTGATCGAAAGAAATTCAAAAATGTTTCCGACGTAGTGGAAGGTTCGATCGAAAGGAAATGGGAAAAGGTTGTTGATACATGTCAGATAAATTTGGAAAATAGGTGAATTCACCGATCGGATGGAAAGGATAAGTTGCTCCGAAACAGAGAAATTCAACAGGTTTTAAGTGGGGATTACAGGTGTTAGAAAATTTTAAAATGGCAATGAAGTTATGCGCTAGATCGCCTGAAATTGAAGGATTTACAAAAAAAAAACGAGGACGCCGCCCACGACCCACGCCACAAGGGGGCAAGCCCCCTTGACCCCCATCGTCCCCCTGAGACAGTCGGTTGAAGACGATAAGAAATTCAATGGGAGATAAGAAATTCAATGTTTCTAACATTGATGAATTGTGTATATCTGCAGGAACAACATGTGTTGAACCTTGTAAGGTTGCCCCATAGGTAAATGAAGAAGTAGGGGAAGATACTTGCATATTTTGATAATAATTTTGCTAACAGACAGGGAAAGAAATATGTCATGACATAGGAAGGGTATATATTGTTTCAAGAAGGTGATCAACCTATGATGGAAGGGAGTACGAGAAATTATTACAAGAAGAATGTGAAGCTTGACCCAAGGAAGAAAGGTTTCAAACCTTCTCACCCCCTAATTCAACAAAGGTAGATCATCAGTCAACTGTGGTGGAAGTTGAGGGTGAGATTGTTGAGCAGACTATTTCTGTTTGATTGACCCTAGATCCACTCACAACTATATCACCCCTGGACTTGTGAGATGTGTACTTTGAAGAAATCAAAGCACAGAAGGTAATGGTTAGTTCGACTAGCCACTGGAACGGGGAGGAAGTCAGTGAGGTGGTAAATAAATGTCCATTAGCCATGGATGGATTAGTCACACATGCAGATTTGAATGTTCTGTCACTTGGAACCTATGATGTCCTCATTGGAATGGATTGGTTGGAAGCACATAGAGAAAAGCATGATGAAGAAGGAAACCTAAAGGTTGTGAAAGGCATTCCAAAAAGTGATCTCCAGTAGGCAGATTTCAGCAATGAAGCTGAATAAGTTATATGAGAAAGGGTTGAAGAATGTATGCAACTCATGTTTTGGAGGCAGTAGAGAATGATACTCCTAGGTTGGAGGGCTTTCATATGATACATGAATTTAGGAATGTTCTTCTCGATGAAATTCCAGGGTTTCCTCCAAAGAGGGACATTGAGCTCACAGTTGAACCTGTGATAGGTAGAGCACCAATGTCCAAGACACCCTTCAGGGTGAGTAGACCAGAAATGCTAGAGCTGAAGATGCAACTACAATAGTTGTGTGAAAAGAACTATATAAGGCCAAGTGTGTCCCTGTCCGGAGCACTAGTTTGGTTTGAGAAGGAGAAAGATGATATACTCTTGTTGTGCATTGATCACAGATAGTTGAGCAAAGTCATTATGAAGAACAAGTATCATTTTCCTATGATTGATGACCTCTTTGATCAAGTGGGAGGATCAAAGAAATTTTCCAAGCTTGACTTGGGGTCTGGTGACCATCAGGTAAGAGTCAAGGATGAAGATGTTCATAAAACAACCTTCATAGCAAGGTATGGATCTTATGATGTTTTAGTGGTATCATTTGGTTTCACAAATGAACCAGCTACATCTATGTGCCTTGTGAATAATTTTTTTGGTAAGTTTCTGGATAAGTTAGTTCTTATTCTCCTTGATGGCATTCTTATTTATTCTAAGAATGAGGAAGAACATGTGGAACATTTGAGGCCGACTTTGAAATTGCTTAGGAAGCATAAGTTGTATGCAGGTTTGAGCGAATGTGACTCCTATGAAATAGAATTCATTATTTGGGTCAGATTATGTCAGATAAAGGAATATATGGAGACCTTGAAAAGATTGAGGCCATGATGAGTTGGCTTGCTCTAAGAAAGTTAATAGATATAAGATATTTTGTGGGACTTGTAGGGTATTGCAGGAAGCTCACTAAAGAAGATTCTGCCGGTAAAGTGGAGCCTATGTATAGGTTGAGGAATCCTGCATGTGAACTTGTAGTTCCATGAGGAAATGGCCCTTGTGTGTATGGGCATACATATGAGGATTTCCTGAATACTGCAGGTAGAATGACCTGAGCATAGTAGTATGGTGATGCCCAATGAAACCCAGGGCATGAAGCTGCCATAAGCCATGAGAAGGATCTCATGATTGAGAACATATTTTGAAACTTCAGATTGCGAGTTTTTCTGTGATTATGGGAGAATGTGATCTCCTGTGATGGTTTTGAATCGTGCTAACAATGGATATTCTTGTTTTACATTGCTTGATGTTTGAAGTTTCCTGTTGCTAACTGTGATTGTTTGGATGATTTAAAATTGTGTCAGGATGACATGTTGTATGTGGATGTCCAGGTTTTGGGCAGCATGTGTAAGTAGGGGATGAGTGCTCCCACTTGCAAAAAGCTAAACAACATGAGGAGGACCTCATGGTTGCAAAAATTTGATTTTCTGTAGGAAGCAGAATTGTGAACTCAAACTTTTATTTTGACTATTAATGTTATTTATCATTTGATATTTGGAAAATCATGTATGCATGAAATAGATTTGAAAATCTATGATTAAAAATTTATTGACATCTCATGTAAACTGCATACTTGTATGTAACACAGTTGCGATGGTGAAAGTACACCCTTGGAGTACATAGCTTCTCGGAATGATGTGTTTGGGATACATAACTCCTCGGAAGGACATACTAGGTGTACATAGCTCCTCGGAAGGATGTACTGGGTGTACATAGCTTCTCAGAGGGATGTGTTGGAAATAGGTTTGAAAATATATGACTGAAATTTTTATGATGACATCTCATATGAATTGCATGCTTGTATGTAATGCAAGTGAGATGAAGAAAATATGTAGTGGGTGTACATGGCTCCTCAGAAGGATGTACTGGATGTACCTGGATTCTTGGAGGGATGTGTTTGGAATAGGTTCGGAAACCTATGATTGAATTTTTTTATGATGACATCTCATATGAACTGCATGCTTGTATGTAATGCAGGTGAAATGATGAAAATATGTACTCGGTGTACATGGTTCCTTAGGAGGATGTACGGGGTGTACATAGCTTCTTGGAGGGATGTCTTTCGAATAGGTTTGAAAACCTATGATTGAAATTTTATAATGACATCTGATGTAAACTACATGTATGTATGTAACGCAGGCGAGTCGATGAAAACATGTACATGAAGTACATGGATCCTCTGGAAGGATGTACTTGGGTACATAACTTCTTCCCCTACCAGCTAAGCACTGGTATGCATCATTGGGGATGCCCAGGGTGTAAGACATCCGGTTATACTTCTTTCCGCACACATTCACGCCGTAAGGGACTGTCACGAGAGTGCAGGCTCCGTGAAGAGAATAACCCCTAGGTATTATGATGTCTGGAAAGGAAGTGTCTGAGCATTGGTAAGCACTTGGAGGAGGTGCTAGGCCCTTAAGTTAGAGCTGTCATTAAGCACCCAAGGAGGTGTTGGGATCTGAAGCGGGGCTGATCAGATCTCGGTTGAGAGATGCTATACAAATAAGTATTGGATTACTTGGAAAACCCTGGTTTATTTTCTGTAATTACACATGTACATAATGATTCAACTAAGATTTTGACAATCTTGTTAAGAAATAAATCCTGCGAAAATGAATCTGACATGTGAATTAATTTGTTATGGTGTCTGGAAAGGAAGCGCCTAAGTAGTGGTGAGCACTGGAAGAGGTGCTAGGCTCATAAAATAGAGTTTCCATTGAGCACCCAAGGAGGTGTTAGGCTCTGAAGCAGGGTTGACCAGATCTTGGTTGGGAGATATTATACAGATAAGTATTTGGTCTACTTATCAAACTTTTGTTGCTATTGATTTTCTTTAAATATACATAAGCATATGATGCAGCCATGGTTTTGAAAATCTTGTTATATATTGCATCCTATAGGAATGAATCTTACACATGAATTAAATTCATTATGGTGTTCGGAAAGGAAGCACCTGAGCTTGGTAAGCACCTATAGGAGGTGCATGCTCTTGAACATAACTACCATTAAAGCACTCGAAGAGGTGTTGGGCTCAAGAACAGAGCTGTCAGACCTCGGTTGAGAGGTATTTTCAGGCGATCCAAGGCTTGCAGAAATTTGGCTACCCTTTAATGCACACCTAGGTGTGGGGTGGGGCAGGGTTGTGAGTGCTATGGTTGTATAAATCCAAGTCGGATACCTGTGGAACCAAAAGAAGCTACTTATGCAGATAAGTATTTGGTTCACTAGGCAACTTCTTGTTGATTTTATGTCAATATACATGTGCATGTGATTCATCTATGACTTTTGGAAAATCTTGTGAATACTAACATGGGAATTGACTCATTGCCTGGGGCTTGGGCATAGGTATTGCTGGTTTCCAAAGACATTGTAAATGTTCCCATCTGAGGAGAAGGATTCTCCAAGACCCATAAAAATATTATGTGGCGTGTACTAATGCATGCAATCAAGGACTTGGAGGAGTTCGTATGCAAGACAACCACGAAGAAAAACCAAGGAGGAGTTACAGATCATACCATTGGATAGGTAAAGGTGTAGAGTAAGCACAACGGTTTTGATACGGCTACATGGGAACTGGAGGATGCCGTGCGATTGGTGCCACACTCAGTTCTAGTTAAATTTTGCTAAGCACCAAGGGCTGTGCCAATGTAGCAATTGTTAAATTTTTGTAAAGCACCGAGGAGAGTGTTGTTGAAGGAGGTTAACACCCCAGTTTTGACCCCATGGTATTGAATTGCATATGATGCAAATATTTTTATTTGATCATGGTGTGGAGCTCAAGGCAAACGCCCCACCATGGATTTAGTATTTTAGGTATTGACGATTAAAATAGATGCCGATGGTTTATGTGCTATCCAGGAACGATATGCTTGAGACATCATGTAAAATGAAAATTAATAAAAATACCACAACTAGCTATGCGCTTCAAGGTTAAAGAGATGGGAGCATGATTTCACAAGGAATAGGGAGGGGGAAATAATCAAACCCTTGAGCCAATGGGGATAAGCCAATGTCTAAGGGAAAACCCATAAAGTGGTCAACTACCCTTTTTGTCTTTTATGCCGAGTCATCTAGAAGTGGTTGGAGAAGTTATTTCCTTCGGATGGGAAAGTTATGGAGGTCAAATTCGAATTTGGGGAAGCCACCATTTTTGGAAAACGTGTTTTTGTAGTTTTCCCATTTTTCTCCATGGTTGGGGAAGTCGTTCTTGTGATCCATGTTTCTGAGTGCACATGCATGAGAGATTCACGTTTTAGTGTTTGTTGGGGGTCATTTTTGTCTCCCTCACGATTTGGGTTGTTTTCTTCTTTTTCCCATGCTTAGAATTTGCTTTCTGTGTTGCTGGCCGAATGGGAAGGAATGGTCCACGATTTTGGGATTTGAGGTGGTCGTTTTGCCTCTGTGAGCAAGCTAGGAGATTCCCTCACATTTTTATGCATTTTATTCACTCTCTCAAAGCTGGGAATTTTTTGTTGTTGTTGCTGTGTGAATGGACTGAGGAGATTCATGATTCGCGGGTTTGGGAAGGTCATTTTTTCTCCTGTAGTGCCATGGGCGTTTTCCTGAATTCAGATCTACAATCTAAGGGTTTGTAGAGGTCGTTATGCCTCAGTAGAGCCATTGAACGTTTTATGGAATCGTATTGCTGACTCGGGGTGTTTTTTTCCCCAATTGCCATTTTTGTTTTTGGGTTCCCAAGACGTTTAGCCCTTACCAACAATGGTATATTGTTGTTGTGTGCATCCTCGTGATGGCTTAGCAAAGTAAGTCAAGGAACCCATCTGTTAGATGGTTGTCTGTGCTTGATTAGAAGGTTAGCTTGGCTGGGTAAGTCCAAGGAACCATCTGTTAATTGGATGATTGTGTGTTTGATGTATGGTTTGGATTGGCTGAGTAAGTCCAAGGACCCCTCCATGTTACTGGCTTGTTTGCTTAACAGTCTGTGAAACCCAACGGTGTGTCGGCTTGACTGTGAATGTATGGTTTGGGCTATGTGTGATCCTGTTGTTCCCTAGTGCCTTGTGGAAACATGCCCAGCTCGGGGGTTGTAGTGATGCTGAGAGATTGATGAGCACACTGGCCTATGGTTGGGTGGAACGTTGCAGCGACGTAGCTAGTTGCGTGCCAACTTTTTTTCAAGATAAGTATTCTTTTGTATTTTATTTCCGCAACTGTATTTGTTTTATGAATTACTATGAACATGTTGAATGGTTTAATGATTTTTTTTGCTTTCGTTGTAGATTGCATTATGCATCACTGTATGTTTTTAATTCTATGCATTTTTTCTTATCATGTTCATGGGGCTAGATTTCCCATTTGACAGCAGAGACACCCTAGTCGCGTCCTCTCCATCGTCAGTATGAGGGGTGGGGACGTGATAGACACCACCGACTCCAAGCTTGGATATCTTCATTTACTTTTACAATATTGCACCTGTGAATTCTATCATATCACTTGGGGTTTTAGATCCTAGTTTGATTCTATTTGTTGCAATAATTTTTTGAGGTTGTAACAACACAGGAAGAAAGTGGATGTTATTTTCACTCTTAATAAGTTTAATTTTTGAAGGAATAAACTATTTTGGACATACATGGTTTTGAGGGAAGGTTTACATAAGTAATATGGGATCTAAGCAAGAATCAGCCGTGCTCAATGGGAAAAACTATGGCATGTGGGTGCAAGATATGGAGACTTATATTAAGAGTTAAGGTCTATGGGATTTTACAAAAAATGTGGTTAATGATCTTAAATATGACCATCAGAAGTTTCATTAATTGCGTTGAGATCAGAGATTATTTCATCTATGGTTCAAACTCAAACCCATTGTTGGTTATAAATAAACTTTGCTTATGTTGAAGTGTTTTTTTCAAGGAAAACCTCATGGGAAAACCCTCAACCACTTCCTTGATTTTTACATATGGTACCCAATGTGAACCCATTGGTGTTGATTATGATACCTAAGTTGGTGAAATCAAGTGAGAAAAGCAATAAAGGTATCCAACCAAGGGGATCGACCCTAAGACCTCTTACATGAAGCTCATAGCACTCAACCACTTGAGTTATCCCACCGAGATAATTTATGTTGCAATCTTGTTTTTATTCATAATCAAAATTATATATAATTTACTAATTAATGGAAAAGGGCCCACTCATTTAAACATGTCTTTGTTTATTTCTACATTGTATTTGTCTTCTAGTCATTTTATATCTAGAATGGATATTAGTTACGCAACATATTCTTAAAAGCAATTCATTTACAAGTGCATGTACGACTTGAACTTTTGTATGATTTCTCTCCTACTTTCACAAGCGAAGACTATTCAATGTAAGTATAATCATAATTCAGCTTATCTTCCTATTTCAAAATTTTGGACTTTGGTACTTTTGCTTTCATGGGGGTAGACTATTCTATGCTCTAAATCTACGATCCATTGCATGTGAATCATTCCCCATTTCATTGTTTGGGTTGTAGTTGAAACTCATCTCCTGTGTCTATAGTGTATTTTGAAGATTGCCTCCTTTAAACAAAGGGTATACCATTTGTTGACTTAGATACAAGTCACAAGAGGCACCCTTAGTTGTCTCTTTGTTTCTTAGCATCAATACTATTAGGGGCGGTTTTGTAAAGACTGCCTCTAATGCCAAAACCGCCCCCAAAAGTGACTTTTGGAGGTGGAAGACAACCCCCCCTAAAAGTCAAATTTGTTGTAGAGAATTTACTCCCCAACTCAGAACCGAGGAAAAAGAAACAAATATTAAATTGCATCACCACTATAGACAAGAAGAACAACACTGGCGTTTGAAATCAAGAAGTTTATGGCTTAAATATTGTGATTGGAACACCACTTCCTTTCATAGGAAAGCTAGATCTATTCAAAGTAGAAAAAATGTTAATAAAATAAAAAGTTCTCAAGGCATTAGTCTCACCAAGTATAAAGATATTAATGATGAAGCATATCAACACTTTAAAAATATCTTATCTAAACAATCAGAGAGATAGGATGAGATTAGCAAATATTTCTTAGATGATATTCCCCCCATGGAAAATTACTACTTAGGTAAAGAAGTGGAGGAAAAGGAGACTCTAGCGGCCATTTGGGATCTAGAGCTTGAGAAATCTCCTGGATCGAATGGGTTTTCTATATATTTTTACATAAAATTTTGGATCCTAATCAAAACATACTTAAACAAGATGATAAAAGGATCCTTAAGGAAAGATAAGTTGGGAGGAGGCACTAGTTCTTCTTTTCTGGCCCTTATATATAAAGAAATGAATCCAAAATCCTTCTCTCATTTTTGACCTATCTCTTTATGTAACTCTTCCTACAAAATAATATCCAAGTTTATTTCAAATCGAATTAAGCCTCTTTTAAATCATCTCATCTCTAACAATCAAGGCAAATTCATTTCTAAAAGACAAATTCTAGACAATATTACTCTTGTACAAAAAGATATTCATTATAGTAAGAGTCAGAAAGAAAGAGGAATGGTGATAAAAATGGATATGGCGAATGCTTTTGACCAGTTTAGAAATTCTTTTATATTTTATGTCCTCTCAAAATTTGGTTTCTCTGGTTTGTTCATAAGTTGGATCAAAGCTTGTATTTTGAACCCTTTGATAGCTCCATTGGTAAATGGTAGCCCCACATAATTCTTCAAAGGAGAAATATGGTTGAGTCAAGTGTGTCTTATCGTCAATGCTTTACATTTTGATAACGAACTCCCTTAGTAGAAAACTAGAAGTTGAAAGAAATTTGGGAAATCTACCTGAATAAGAATTGTCAGGGGTGTTAAGGAGATTAATCATTCTCAATTTGCAGATGATACTCTTCTTCTTGGTGGAGCTTCACGATTTATAGTGGAAAGATACAACCAAGTTATGGAAATATATCTTAGAGCCACTAGTTGAGACATAAACACGCATAAATGTTGTGTTTATGGTTGGAATATTTATGCCTTTAACCTGGAAAACATATCTAACAAACTTGGGTTCCCTTTCAAAGCTGATTAGGATTACTTCTTTTATCTAGTCATACCCACCTTTATGGGGAGAGTTTTTGTTGTAGACTGGAACTAATTTTGGATAAAATTCAAAAAAGGATGGAACAATGGGGGTCTCAATGGCTGAAACTTGCATGTAGAGTGGTGCTTCTTAAAGTCGTGAAATATTCTCTTCTCTTTCTCCTTTAAGTATCTCCTCTTAAACTGGAAGAATTCATCAGAAATTCCTTTGGAAAGGAGGAAAATGGAATGATAAAATGTTCCATCTAGTGAATTGGAACCAGGTCACGACCCCTATGATTGTAGGAGGCCTTGCTATCAGAGATACTTGGTTGTTAAATATTGCTTTAGGGGTAAAATTTTTATGGAATATCTCTGCTAATGGGGATGGGTAGTGGAAAGATGTTATGACGAGGAAATACTCAACTATGGAAAGAATCATAATTATTGACCAAAAGCATGGAGTAGGGAAATGCTTGGTCATTTGGAATCTTTTTAAAGATTCTTCAAAGCTCATAAAAAATCATGCTTCTTGGAAGCCTAGTAATGGGCGTAAAATAAATAGTTGGGAAGATAGAATTATGGGCAGGAAGAAACTTGGCGGCTATGGTGAGTTAAATAGATTACAACATTGGATGAATGGTCACCAACTTCTCTACTTATATGATATTTGAGATTGGGATGAAAAAGGGAGATGGAAACGATGGAAAACCCTTCCACTCTCTAAGGATATTTTGCATCAATGGAATGTTCTAAAACAAAAGTTAAGTTGTTTGGATCCAATTGATAAAACAGAGCATGATAGAAGTGTCCAAAGAGCTAAATTATACAATTATTTCGTTAAAAAATGTTATCAAATGTTTAATTCAGAACGACAAGATTTTTTAAAGAATTCCATATGGAATATTATATAGAAAAGTGACACCCTTCCGAAAACAAAACTTTTCACTTGGATGTTGACTCATGGAAAAAGCATTAACTTATGACAACCTAAGGTGTCATGGGTTTCAAGTTCCCTCTCAACCTCCTCGTTGTAATCAATTGAGGAAAACGCTAAGCATTTGTTGTTGAATTATTCGTTTGTTGTAAAAGTTTAAAGAAAGTTTAAAGAATGGCCTTTGAAAAATTAAACTTGTACTTGGTTATGCCAAATTCCTGGAGGGAGGTATTTGTAACCTGAAACAAAAATTATTAGTAAACCTCTATTAAAGCAAGTCTGGAAAGCCTTTCCTTATTTCATATTATGGAAGATTTGGATAAGGTAGCAGGATTGGATTAGGAAATTATGCAAGAAACCATCAAGAGAAAAGGGTAGGTCAAGCAAAAGATAAGTTGCCTCGAAAGCGGTTGCAGAGCTTTCTTGTTAAACCTGGTTATAGTATTTATCTCCAAAAACCAAAATTAAAAGGCTCTATCCAATGACACCTGGGAATTAATCTGAATAAATTGAAAGATTGGATTACTTCTCAAAGACATCATATGCTATTTTTTATAGTGCTTCTAAGCACAATCCAGGGGTAGAAAGTGCAGAGGCGTGATCTTTGACCTCGATATAATTTAGAATTATACCTATTCATGGTTTTTGGGTGAGACTTATAATAACCAAGCAAAAGCTTTAGTCTTTTGGCAAGGTATAGTCCAAGCAACTCAAAGGAAAATCAAGCACCTATTTTTTGTGGGGGAATCTAAGGTTGTATTTGTTATCTACACCTCAATCATTTCCTTTTGTTATACACACCAATACTGTCAGGAATCTAGAATATAAGCTTGGAGATATAAGAGAAGTCATTATCATAAAGCATGTTATTGCTTAGTTTCATCTCAAAATGCAAGTTATCCAGATGGTACAACTCACGATTAAATTAGTTCTAGTTGAAATCGAAATAGAACAGTTTAAGGGAAAAATTCAAAGGTGTGAGGAGGAAATTGGAGTCCTGTCAAAATAGATAGAGGCCTATAAAATAATAACAAAAAATTGAAGTGTTATCTCCAGCAACAAGGCATACAGGGTTTGGATCAGGAAGACAATCTAGATGATCCTAAAATTCAAGAGAAATATGACAACTCTTTAAATACTTGAAGCAACTAAACTTCACGTAGTAATATGCAAATTGTCCAAAGCACGAGGAACAATGGGATTGTGGAAGGAATTCGAGAAACTGAAGATCATGATATTCCAAAATACAACTAAGACCCTGAAGACATCTTCTTGATCCTTGCTCTGCATTTGGATAGGCTCTTTTTTGGTTGGGATTATCTACTTTTTCATATATTGTAATGGCATACAAATGTTTTCTTTTATTATGTGTTTTATTTAGAATCTACTTATATAAGCTAGTATATACTTTTTTATGTAGAACTGAATTGAACATGTTTATATATATATATATATATATATATATGCTAATGAGCATGATTATTGTAAAATTCCAATATTAATATGTATCTCTTATCTCCTACCATCAGATGTAATTCAAGGATGTATGGTTTGGTTGCATCCTCTTTTTTGATATAAAAATACAAGCATTTTTGTTATAAAAAAACAAAGGAAAAATATGCCATTACAATAAATGTGCTCATCCTCTCCCTTTGTGGATTAAAGTACAAGCTCCAACTCTTCAAATTCAATGGTGTGTGCACCCAAAGTCATTACAATCAATGTGTGTTAAACTCCATGGATTTCCATTGGATATCTTCAAGGAAATTAGTAATAGAGTTGGCTAATTCTTGAAAGTGCATAATGACTACCAAAAAACACACCAATGCTAACTTATTGGTCATTGTGGATCCAAGGGATGATCTAATAGAGGAAATAGTTATAGGAAAACAATACATGTACATTTTCAAGTACTATGCTATGTAGGAATTCCATTCATATGCACTAGATGTCATGCTTATGGTCATCTAGCGAGTGAATGTGCACAAAAATTTCAAAGAAAGTGTGAGTTTGAAAAACCCGAGATCCCTAAAGGCATATAAGGGATTGAACACAATGGAATGCGTATCAAGTGGAGACCTATTTAGATAAGATAGAATATTTCATAGTATTGGGTGCAAAAAAGTCATTACTGATGCAATTTCAATGGGTTTCTCCTAGGATCCTTGTGATACCCAAATGGGGATGTTAAACATTAATTATGTGAATATGCCAAAGTATCACTAAATGCACCATTTGAATATCAACCAAATAATGACTAAATTAAGTCCCAATTTCTTCTATAATTTTTGTAATTTGTGAAGAATTTTTTTTTTGTTTAGATTAAAATATGTACGAAAATCTAGGGATTACTAACAAAACTTCTCCTAAGGGAACCTAGGAAATGAGATTTCTAGCTACAACCGTACTCTAGGGAAATTTAAATGGAAGTTTGAACCAAGTAAGGAGATAGAAAAATTAGAGTTTGATAAGAATAATTTGGGGCAACCAAAACCCATCACCTATCTCATATGGGGAAAATACAAAAGCCCAAGATAAATCCAAATATCCTTTAATACCACGCAATTATAGACTTTCCAATGAAAAGGAAAAAAAATAGGAATAGTTAGGATGATCCAAAGGAGGCTTAAAATTCAAGAGGATAAATCCCACTTCTCCATATCCCAAACTAGAGAAAATAATGAGATTCAACAAGGAAAAAAAAGAGATATCCAATGGGGACCCTTAGTGCAAGCTAATCCCTAGTGGAGAGCCTCGTATTATTTGTATGACCTTTAAAGCTAAGGGTTTGGGCAATCCCTAAGAAAAATCCTTAATGAGACTAGTGCATATACACAAACTATATTTAGTCATGATTCAATAAAGAGTGGGGGATGGTGTTAATATATCAAGAGAATTGTCATAAAAATAAAGGTTTAGGACTTTTATCTGTATATCTTAGAGTCATGTCAAAGGTTTTGATTACTAGATGGAAAAAAATAACAATTAGGCTAACCACCTATAAGATTCATGATTCAGGTGGGCTTGAATCCCTTATAAACAAATTTGAGGTGGGATTGGAGGGTGTAGAACCCATCTAACTAATTCCTACATGGAGGAAGATGAGGGTGGGGAAAGAGAGAGTGGTTAAGATATTAGACCGGTTTTTAATTTATGACTCCCTAATGTGCGATCACAATAGAATAAACATGGGTTGAAGTTGGAGGTGAATTGAACCAATTGCTAATTTGTGTCTGTATGGAAAAGGAGGAATGCAAGCCCCCAAATCATATTCAATTTTAATTTCGATTGGTTGGAAGATGAATACTTTGTTAAATTAATCAAAGTAGAATGGAATCCATTTAATGCCTCCCTCAGAGAGTCTACAAACCTATGGTTTTCTTCGAACCAAAGTCTATGAAAGGGAAACAATCTCTTGTGAAAATGAAAAGAGTATAACAAAGGATAAATAAGCATTAGTATCACTTGAGACACATATCATAAAAGTTTATGATTAAAAATTGTCGGTCTTATTGATGACAAACTTGAACAAATTTAAGGGTTCTGGAACAAAATAAGAGAAAATTCCTTACAAATGCAAAGGCCCAATGGAGGCTCAAAAGTAGGGAATAGTCCATAAAAGTGGGGATGATTACACAAAATCTCTCCATAACTTTGAAAATTATGGGAAGAACCAAAACACAATTTGGGAGGTACAAAAGGATGATGGATCAAATATTGGAGTGGATTGTTTTAGGAAGATATATAAGGAGGATAGGGAAAATATTTTAGAAATAGTCTGGATGATATCATTCTTCCTTGACTTTGTACATGAGATAACCACTAAGAGATTAGTGGAGGAGATTATTAAAGATGATATATAAATAGTACCCAAAATACCAAACTTAGTGGTTAATAGTATATGATTAGTTACAATAATTGATGAATTGAGGAATAATGGAAGTGTCCTATATTTCTCCAACTATACTTTCATTGTTTTCATTCCCAAAACAATGACAAGCCTAACACTTTTGATGAATTTGAGTTGATTTCCTGATGTAAATGTATTTACAAGATAATTTCCAAAACTATAGCCTTGAGAGTAAAGAAAATGATCTGAGACAATTTTAGAAGTGTTTTGGGCTCCTCCATCTAGGATATAAATAAACAATGCAATATGAGTAACATAAGAAATGATGCACACTTATAAAATAAAGAAGCTACCATCTATGGTTCTAAACTTGGATCTTTCTAAGGCATGTGATTAAGCAAAGTAATCGTATATAAGGATAATGCTACTGAAAATAGGTCTTTTGTGCATTTAGTGAACCATGGATAATGAATTGTTGACATTGGTATCATTTGCAGTCTTAATCAATGGATCAACATCCATTTTATTTATACCATGAAAAAGGCTCAAACAAGGTTTCCCTTTATCACCTCTAATATTTTTAATAGTAGCCAAAGGACTTGGTAGAGATTTACTATATGCAAAAATAATGGGATCTATAAAATGTATAAGGTCAGGGAGATATCTTACATTGGGTCATTTACTTTTTGTAGATGTATGTTCTTCTACTCTGTAATAGTTCAAGAAGATATGCTTCTAAATTAAATAAGAGATTAGAGCCATATTGTACAATTATAGGCATGACAGTAAATATGCACAAAATAAAATCAGTTTCTTTTATCAAGATGGCAAACTAACAAATAAAGACATTCTTCAATCTTGGACTTCCAAGTAGGTTTCAAATATTTGGGGTTTTATATAAGGCCGAATGATTATGTGATAAGTGATTGGAAATGGATCATAGCCAAGTTGAGAGGAGAACTAACTTGTGGTGTAACATATGGTTATCTAGACAAGAATATCTTATTTTGGTTGAATCAATGCTATAAGCAATCCAATTCTATTTGCAATGCTTGGCTTTTCTCAAAAAGAGATTATGGAAAAAATCAAGACAATTAGTTTTAGATTTATGTGGTTTGGTAAAAAAATATACTATAGGAATATCTCTTATGATATGGAAAACCATAGTTAATCCTAATATCTAAGAGGTTGGAGCCTCAAGAATATTCATCATTTTAAGAAGGCACTAGCTACCAAGGCCTTTGGAAACACATAACAAATTATGGTTTATGGAGCCAATTCATCACTCGTAAACACCCTATGTTCCATTCTTTCCACAGACACCACATGGCCATACCCAGGAAGGCATTTGACATATTTCTGATGATTGTGTTCTTAAAGGCTTTTGGGTGCCACTCTTTCAGGGTTTGGGCCGCTCGGCCATGCCTCCTATCGCTTCTTCTGAACCCCATCACCCCTTTATCCCATATGGAAGCTGCGAAGGTGCACTTATCCAAGAGGTGACCCATGGATTCCTCCTCTTGATATCACAGACATCATTGAGAGGGTTCCTGCACACCAAGTTGTCTTAGGTTTTCGTTGGTCAGGATCCCTCCTCTGACTACCAGCCACACGAAAAGCGCCACCTTGGGCCAAATATTTGAGGTCCATATCTTCTTCCAGATTCCATCATCCTCCACATGGTTTCCCAGTCTGATATTGTGAGCTTCCTTTATGCTAAAGGATCCCCTATCCGTATATCCCCACCTTAATATATCCGGGCCTTCCTAAACCTTAACGAAGCTTTTGAGCAATTGTTCTTGGAAATCCCCCCAATCCTCCGCACTTGTAAGCTCAAGTTTTTCCTGAAAATCCCATTGTCGCTGATCTTCTAAATTTCTGATCACCCAAGATTGGTTCACCTAAACCTTGCCCTCCTCAATGGCCTTCTCCTTAATATGAATCCATCTCGAATCTCTCCCTAGGATGGGAAGCTGATTCCATGAGTCATCCTAGAATTTAGCACTACTACCATCCCTGATTTCCCAGAAGCTATGGTCTTAAACAATATTCCTACCAGTCAGCGCTTTCATCCATATGGGGAATTCACTCAGTACCTCATTGAACCTAATCAATTGATGGATGGGCGTGTCATAAGCATATTTAATGTTCCATAGCTTGGCCCAGGGTTCAGATGAATGGTTTACCCATCTCCACCAGAATTTTTCTCCCGGATCTCAGTCATAACTTCCGGGTGTCTGAGCCCTAATCCTCCCTGCTCCTTTGGGCGACAAATATCTTCCCAGCATACAAGGGAAAATTTTTCTTTCACCTTTCTACCACCCCACAAAAAGTTTCATTGCAGACTTCGAATTTCCTTGAGGATAGACTTAGGAGCTGAGAGAACCGAGAAAAGGTAGATGGGCATAGCCTGCATGACATTTTTAACCAGGATCAACCTACTAGGAAAGTTTAAGGGTCAGAGTACCCAACTTGAGAGCTTCTGCTTCATTCTATCTAGGAGTTCCTGCCATGACGTTTTCTTCAGCCTCCCCACCCCAAGGGGTATTCCTAGATACTTAGATGGCAAATATCCTTTTGAGAAACCCAGGATCTGAATGATGTTCCTCTCAGTGGCTGGGGCAGTGTTCAAAAAACAGACATATGATTTATTCGGGTTGACATCCAATCCTGAAGCCTTAGTAAAGAGGTTTAGGATTTTTTTGAAGCTTTGTGCTTCTTGGACTGAACGGTGCCCCATGAGCAAGGTATCATCTACAAATTGCTGATGAATTTGAGGTGTTATTCCATCATGGAATTTTATCCCTCTGAGTTCTCCTCTCTCCGTATGTGACATGATAGGGTGGCTCAGGCCTTCAGCCATAAGAATGAAGAAGAAAGGGGATAAAGGATCACCTTGTCTGATACCACGAGCTGACTGGAAAGTACTAGTCGGCGATCCATTAAGGAGGATGTTGAAGAAGGGGGTTGTGACTAAGCCCATGACCAATTCCACCCAGGCCTGGCAAAAGCCATAGGCCTCCAACATTTTCCCCATAAACTGCCAATTCAATTTGTCATAGGCCTTTGCTATGTCTAGCTTGATCATCACACCTGGTTGCCTCATGCTTTTGAGCAAGTGGAGCACCTCATGAATAAGAATGACCCCATCCAGAATGCATCTTCCTTCCACAAACCCCAACTGTTCAGGGCTTATGAGATTAGGAAGGAGAGGTTTTAGATGGTTAGCAATTACCTTGGAGATGATTTTGTAGATAACATTACATAAGGCTACTGGTCAAAATTTGTCCGGACTGTCTGCCCCTGCCTCCTCGGGGATTAAGGTTAGGAAGGTTGCATTAAAGGCTTTGAGGACTCCCTTCTTATTTCTGGATTCTTCCACAATCTCAAGGACCTCCTCTTTGACAAGATCCCAGAAGTAGTGGAAAAAAATGGAGGTGAATCCATCCGGGACTGGAGCTTTGCCTAGGGCCATTTGATTGACTACTTACTTTACCTCCTTTATCACCACCGGTTTGGTCAGCATCTCATTGTTTTCTCTAGTGACTTCCCTTGGGATTAGGCGTGTGATTTTTCCTATATCCCTACCTCTATCCCCTCCATCCTCGCTAAGAATCTCTAAGAAATACTGCGTGAGCTCTGCCTGTATCTCCCTTCTATTTTCCACTCAACTGCCATCCCTTTTCCTTAGTTTCCGGATTCTAGAACTGCTCCTATTCTGAATCACTGAATTATGGAAAAACTTGGTATTTATTTCTCCCTCCTATAGCCACTTAACCCTAGCTTTTTGTTGCCAGAATATTCCTTCATGCCTTTCCCTTGCCTCTATTTGACTCATAAGGTCTTTCTCTTTGACCTTCATGTCCTCATCCCAACCTTCTTCCATGCCCTTTCTGTTTATGAGGTCAAGCTCACTTAACAACCTTTTTTTGTCCTCAAAGATATTCCCAAATTCCTTCCTGTTCCACATGCGGATTTTGGCTTCAGAGCCTTGAGTTTCTGCTGAAAGCGATACACAACTGTTCCTGGGGGGGGACCAAATCTTGCCACCATTGATTGAAAAGGTCCTTGAAGTCTTTATGTTCCAGCTAGAACTGCTCAAATCTGAATGTCTTGCCCATAGAGGAACTTGACCAATCCGAGGAGAGGCAAATGGGCCAATGATCAGAGCATGCTGCAGGGAGAACATCAGCCACAATTTCCCCTGTACTATGAATAATGTTCTTTGAAACCAAGAATTGGTCAAGGCGAGAGGCCACCAGGTGCTCCCCCCCTCCCCCCCTCTTATTGTTCCAAGTGAACCGCCCAGTGCCCGTCTCTAGGCCCACTAGGGGACTTTGAGCCAGGAACTCACAAAAGGCTTCTTGATATTTATCCAAAATTATTCTTCCACCCTTCTTTTCCCCTAGGTTGACAATAAGGTTAAAATCCCCTACTATCACCCAATTTCCAGCCTCAGTTTGGTCCTTGAGCCATCTAAGGAAATTGATGAAGGTCTACTTCTCAGGGAAGCCGCTGGGGCCATAAACATTCCCCAACGAACCCTTCACTCCCAAATCAATGATGCGAAAGTCTACCATAAGAGAAAACTTGTTTTCTCGCCATTCAGAGAGTTCCACAACCCCTGGTTGCTAGAGAATTACAACTCCACCCGCTTGTCCAACAACATCTAGGGCCATTAGATGACTACCTTTTCAGATTTTGTCTTTGATTTTCTGCAAGCCCTCAAGGCTACATTTAGTTTCTTGGAGGAAAAGGATATCCGGGTTTTCCTGCTTGATTTTCATGTTTAGGGTTTTCCACTTCCTGGGGTTGCTACACCCCCTTATATTCCAAGATATGAGCTTCATTGACACACCTTATTGATACATTGCTTGTTCGTCTTCCGTCCCCTTCGTAACTCCTCTTCCAGAGATTTCCTCTTGCTTCCTTTTTGTGGATTTGGGTCAATCCCCAGACTCTCATGGGCACCAGTTCTTATGATTGCCTCCCGAATGAGTTCAATCTGGCATCGGGATACATAAACCTGTCCCTTCTTCCCACATTCTTCCTCAATCGCGTCCAGATCTAGCTTGCCCAATTCCATATCATCACCTTCTTCCTCCTCAGTCACGTCCATCTGCTGCATATCCTCCTCCTATGGGGCCTTGGTCAATCCTTCCTGCTGCTCTGCTATAGATTCTTCTTTCGGGATGTCTCCTTCCTCGATCTCCCTCCCCAGCACCTCAAAGGGATTTCTGGATCGATGCACCTTTGTGACCTGCTCCTTCTTTGCATTGGATGTCTTGCCGCCCTTACTCTTACATCTGTTTTTTTACTTGTGTGAACCCATCCTTTTCTATTTCCTTTTCCTTGCGGTGGTCAGATGTTCCAACCCGCCGGTTTAGTTTGGGACAGTTCCTCTTTAAATGACCATATTCATGATAGTGCTGGCACCGGAAGGGGAGTTGGTCATAGTCTATGGGCTGAATCCATTCCTCATCTTCCCAGTTTAAACTAATTGCTTCCGGTAGTTCTTTAGAGAGGTCCATATCGACACAGATCCGAGCAAAGGAAGTATACCTCTAGACCTTAGTTTGTTCTGCTACTTTTATGAATTCCCCTAGTGTGTTTCGTATGTCCTTCAATGTATCTAGATCCCAGTATTCACCTGGAAGTGAGAAAAGGCGAATCCAGAATGGGGCAACCGTCATGTCTTCCGTTTCAGGGTTAAAACGTTCTTTGCATGGTCGAAGGTATAAACTAGCCAAAAAAAAAATACAGGCCTCCCTCCATGACTCTATCTCTATCTTCTTGGTTGAAAAAGATAATAGTGAAGAAACCTTTAGATCCAAGTTGCAGATCATAATGCCCTTTAGGGTTCCACACATTGTTTCTCCATTTAGCCAGATCTTTCTCCTTTGGCCAGATCCCCACAAATTGCTCGATTAGGACCTTCTCCTTCCAAAGTTCGATCTTACCTCTAACCGTCTCAGATCTAATTTGAATCGCTGGAATAGTGGAGGTCTTCAATAAACAGCCCCCCAGGCCAAACATCTTTCCTGACCCAGCTCCTGCCTGCCTCCCAACCCCGTCTCCACCACCATCCTGCTTCTCACTTCCTTTTTCCGGCTCCCTTTTCATTGAATTGGGGCCTCGAGGCCCCATGGTTGCCATGACCCTCCACAGGAGGCCCGAAGACCCACCTGACCCGGTCCGGTGCCTGCGCGGCCTAGTCGCCCAACGTTAAGCCAAAACGCCTAACCCTAGAAATCGTCTTCAGATAGCATTAGCTTCCGTCGATGTTTGAGACTATTTTAATATCCACCCATTGTATATAGGGGACAAACTCTTGTTTTTTTTTCACCAAAGGACATTGAAGATTATATTTATGATCATAAATAAAAACATGTTTTTTCTTGGAAAAAAATATTCTAAAAAATAATAAACATAAATTGTGATATATTATAAAAATATTAAAGAGAAGCCAAACAAATATAAACCATAAACGGGTGAAGACAAAGAAAATCAATTCAAAGTAAGAATAGTAAAACCCAACAAAAACAAAACCAAAAAATTATATGAGAAATATTAAAAAAAATACAAGAATATCTTGAGAAATATTAAAACATACTATAAATTATAAAACGTATTAAATAAAAAACCAAATATTGTTTGCAAAAATAAATCTCATACAAAGACAAAAATATTAATCGGTAATTAGGTATGTAGAGCATAGAACAAGTGTATTAGAAATGATGAGGATTACACCGATTTTACACTAAAAGATGACTCGTTGTTAGCCCTTTTCACACAAAGATATTCATTAGCATCGACTGCACATATGAAATCTTCCATGGTCGGGTTGTATGGGTTTGTCTTGCGTTTACTAGGATGTTTGGGACTACCTTGATCTCTACCCTTTGAAATAATTGAAAACAAAATTAAGAAATTTTATAATAAATATTTAAAAAACAAAAAAAAATAATGAAAATTAATAAACATAAATTGTGATATATGAAGAAAAAAATATTAAATCTTATAATAAATATTTAAAAGACAAAAAAAAATAATGAAAATTAATAAACATAAATTGTGATATATGAAGAAAAAAATATTAAAGAGAAAAAAAAATGTAAACCTTTTTAGGTGAAGAGGATATTTTTTATCATAATTTATTATTTGTTAATTTCTTTCTTTATAACAAATAATAAATTATGATAAAAAAATATCTTCAAAAGTTTTCTAAAATTTGGATCTCAAAAACTAATTCAAAACTAGTTCCAAGATCTTTGTTAACTACATGCTATTTAGAATACCTTTGAACTCAAATTCGAATTTAGTGAGAGACAATATGATAAAATCATCAAAACTCATCCCAAATGTCTCGTAACAACTTTTAACTTAGGTACATCATATATTTGATAAAGATCTTCAAATCTTTGTGGATAAGACAAATATGCACTCATATCCACCTCCATTTACCAACTTTAATTTAACATCGTGATTTGAGACATATAAGAATAATATAAATAATGGATTTATAAAAATCCATTACTCCTAATGAATATATTTCTTCAAACTTGGTGGTTGAAGGTAAATTTGAATTATTGACTTTATGTAGTTTATGTAGGAGTTTTCGCAACTGGTAGGTTCTGTAACTGGTAGGTTTTGTATAGGGTTCGCAACTGGTAAGTTCTATAGAGGTTATGTAGCTAGTTGTAGAGTTTATGTAGCAGCCTGTAGATTTTCTGCAGCTTTATGCAGATTTATGCAGGAGGTTCCACAACTTCTTGTAGCGTTTCCTTAGTTGCATGTATAGTTTCCACGATTGCTAGAAAACTCCCTCAAATATCTTTTAGCTACTTCCAAGATATGATTTAATATTCAAAGCAAATACATAGTACACTAATTCCCTCCATGTAATTGAAAAAACAAATGAAATATTAAGACATGTAATGGAAAAATTACTTGAGCATAAAAACCTGCATATGAGCTTAAGAATGGATCAGTGCATGAGTATGGATAAGCAAAAGGAGTTATAGATAAGTTGAAATGATGATAAAAAGATGATAAATCCAAGGCATGTCAATTATAAAAAGTATTAAAGAGAAGCCAAAAAATGTGAACCCTAAAAAGGTGAAGAGGAAGGAAATTAATTGGAAGAAGATCAATTCTATTGGAAAATGAGGATGATTACATGGGTTTTGCACCAAAAGAGGTATCACTCCTATACCTCTCAGACAAATATATTTAACAACTCCTACACCTTCCTTTACCTTCCACATTCATTTACTTGCATCGATGCTTTTGAATTTTAAAAAAATCAAGTTATAAAATTGTGAAGCATAAAACTATTTATAGTAAGCCATACATGCCTTTAAATAGCCTTCACCTACACCATCTGTGCTTGTGGAAACTGCATCATCTGGTTTGAGTCTACCTTGATTTCTCATCCACTAAACCCAAAAAAAATAAAACCAACAAATCTTATAAGAATATTCATTGGGTTGTATGGGTTTGTCTTGCATATATTGGGATGTTTGGCACTACCTTGATCTCTACACATTGAACTCATCAAATACAAAATTAAGAAAATATTTAAAATACATGGATTGGATTGGCTCTGTAGCTCGACAACAAGACTTTAACAATGGAGATCTATTTGTTATTCTTTATCCTCGGGATCGATGGTGCCACTAGGGATCCACTCTATAATAATGAGTCAAGTAAGAGAAATAAAAAAGAATTCAGCCTAGATCTACCTGCAAGGAAGACCCTCTTCAAAAAAATTCTTCCTCACTGACATATTAGAGTAGCTATATGCTAGGTTAAAGATGCTCATGGGTTTTATTTGGAGATTAGGCTGATGATATGCAAGGATTCCCCTCTTTTCCCCATGGGCTATTAGATCTATTAAATTTGAAGCTGTGATGGTGTCCCTCAAAGACAAATCTTCTTCCTCCTAGGTTTGCATCTCTATTGAACATATTGGGCCCCATAGTTCTTGGAGTGGAGGAAGCTATTAGATATAAGAAGTATTTCAAATATAAAACAATTTCCTTCCATTGTATTGGTCGTGTTCAATGATTTCCTTTCCGTCATTTTTTTTTATTGAAAGAGGTTTGCCAATATTATGTAATTTCTTTTGAAAATGAATCTTTGAAGTACACTAAGTTTTACTTATTCTTAATATTGATGAAACATGTATATTACTACCTGTATGAGGATATGTGTATAAATTAACCCTATGGAGGACTACCACATGACATGTTGTTAGAAGCCATTGATTATGTGTATAAACCTAGGTTATGAAATATTTCTTTATATTGTACGTATTGCTTTAAATACATAATAGTGATTTTCCCTAAATGAAAATATGAAATTAAGAAGGAACACCAAATTTTTGTTAGATCACTCACTAAAAGGTGGAACATCCATTAACATACTTGGTGGAATTTGAGGTGGTAGTTGAGATTGTTCACTTGGATTTAAAATACGATGCTCCAATGTAATGGCAAGAAAAGGGCGAATTACTCTTCATTGAAAAATTGATCCCCTCCCCTTTGTAGGAAACCCAAATTTTAGAGGAAGAGCAACCTAAGGACATCATAGGCCCTTCATAAATGAAGGATCTCAATCGGATGTTGAAGGAAAAATTAAAATCTAAAGCTATTGGAACTAGCGAGGAGAGTTCGGCAGGGGACAAAGATGTACTCCTATCCATGTGTCATGTACTTTGTCCTAAAAAAATCTCAAGGATTTAATTTAGTGAACAAATAAGAAATTTAAAAAGAATTACAAGGTCAGTTATAAGTACATGATGACCAAACTTATGAAGGGGAAGGATTGACATCAAGGTAATCAAAATAGTGTTTTCAATGTAATGTTTATGTGTGTTTCTATATAATTAGTTTGTAAATATCTATCTTTCGCATGAGGAGAAAGAATAAATTCTATATGAAAAAAAAAAAAAAAAAACAACAAAAATACAAAACAAAACAAAACTTGACCCAATCCTATCATATTTGAGGATAAGGAGAAAGCTTGATTTTAGAAGATACTTGAATTTGCTTAGGTTCATTATATTATGATTGTATGGGTTAAGCCATGACTAAGTTTATTTATCTATAAAAAAAATCACCACTTTAAAAAAAAATGATATAGTTGTTAGAAAAAAAAATGCCACTTCAATCCAAGTACGATTAAATGAATTTTGGTTATTTAATATGACTCTTTCTGGATATACACACTTGGTTGTAGATAAAACAATTGTTGCATAGTGTATTTATGATCATGTCTTGATCGGTTGTCCTTGGACATATTTATATTATGTTTTATAGTGTGTGTGTGTGTGTGTGTGTGTGTGAGAGAGAGAGAGAGAGAGAGATTAATTGCTCCCATCCTATAGGTTATATGTGGACGGGATAATTAATTTTTAATGTCAAATTGAACTTCAAGAATTATGTTACCTAATTAATCATTAATTAAATAATTGCAAGGTTTGATTAGATGAAACATTCTAATCATAAAATGTTTATTATTTATTATAAATGATTATTTTCATTCTTAGTGCATCCTTTCGATATTCCATTTGTAATAGAGCCTTAATGCTTTTATTAAATCTTATAGTAATGGTAGTTGTACAAGACTTTATTTGTGAACATAAACAAAAACCTCTACTATTAAAAATCATTTTTGAAATATGTTTTATGGAGATATATTCTTGTGTTTTGATGTTTAAACCTCTACATGAACTATTATAGAATTAGATTACCAATGTTGATATCTATGAATGGTGCATTGGTGTACCAATTTCAAACATAATTGTACCATTGTGTGGTTATATTATATGCATCAATGCACCAATTTCAATTGTTTTATCTTTGTCAACATACATAGACATACGATTTTGTGGTTATATACAAATTGTTGCCAGTGTTCTTTTCAGCCAATGTATAATAGTGTTTTCTCGTTGTTTACAATGTTCATATCATCGAGTTTACATTTACGATATATACATGCAATTATGATTTTTAGCTATAGATTAACTACAACTTCAATTATGTAATTATTTGCAACCTATTTGTATAACACATTATAGATATGAGTATCAACAAAATCTAAGGCTTGCACATAAAATGCATGACATCTCGTAAAAGACTTATAATCGTTGATTGATCAATTAAATATTTTATAGTTGATCACCTCATAATTAATTGACAAGATGATTAAAATGAGTGTAATTTTGCAATTTATAATTCATACATTGATTTGTAAATGTAATTGCAAATTTGGAATTGTAATTTACAACTTATTACTGTAACTGCAATACAATTTATGATCGTAAATTTATAGTTGTATTGTCTTGTTTGCAATTTGTACCTTGTAAATTTAATTAGTAATTTCTTATTGCAATTGTAATTTTCACTTGTGAAATTGTAATAATGATTGTAAAGTGTAATTTTAGTTGAGATTGTAGCTTGCAATTAAAACTATGATTGTGCACAATTTGTAATTATAATTATAGCTAATATAAAAAGATTTCAACATAAATAAATAAATAAAATTGCATCACACACATGAATCACACTCATCGACATAAACAAAATACAACATATACATGAAGATAAGTATCATAAAATAATTTGGCAACCCATTGAGTTCATAAAAAAACAAGACCATATATATACATAACAATAAAAAAAATATTACAATGTGACGATAAAATCACTTGCCACCGCCACCATCACCTAACATCATATAACATAACATCATCATCATCATGACCACCTATCAAACATAAACACCATGCAACATAACGATCACACACATATGACAAACATCATCTAATGTCATACACACCTATCATCACCTATCAACTATAAGCACCATCTTACAAACACATAAAAAAATAGCTATAATCTAACATACACATCAAACATCACCTAGCATACACATGTAAACATTATCTACCATCATCTAACATACACATTTAACACATTTATACATCATCTAACACACAAATCTAATAAGATCATCTAGTAAAACACAAGTTACATTATCTAACATAACCACCACGCACACATCTAATTAACACCATCTAGCATACACATCTATCAAGCACACCTAGCAAACATATATAACCCGACCTAACATATGAATCACCATAATGATATAAATTAACATCAACATGAAAAATGCAATGTGTGTGTATGTGTGCGCGTGTGCAACAGTATCAAACTTATGTTGCGCGCGAAATATACATCTACAATCCAATGATTGCTATAAAATATCTCATCCACCTTTGGAACTAGAGGCATAGTGTCTTCCAACATATCCAAAGTCATTGAGACCCCCACCAACAAAGGCATAAATACCTTTGTCAAGAAAAAAAGTAGACTAGAGAGCAGCATAGATATCTCCATCAAGATGAATCTCTCCTGTTGCAGCCATCCTACCTAAAGTTGAGGTGAGTGGAGTGGTTGGTAGGAGGGCTGGATGGATCAGAGAGGGTGGTGGATTGAATGGGTGTGGAGGAGTAAATAGTGGTCGGTCGTGATCATGATGAGGAGAAGGAGGAGGAGGAGGTGGAGCATGAGATGAAAAAGCTCTCGCGCCATGGTGAGGAGGAGGAGGAGAAGGTGGACAAGGATAACCATCCTCATCACATGACTTATACTGATCGTCCATCCTCTAAGCATTTAAAAGCATGGATGTGTCAACTGCATATTGCATCAACAATCTCATATCACGAGGAAACATACTCCATAACTCTGCAAGCTCTAGGTCTTGCATGATATCCGAGGCTTGTACAAGTTGGACTCCTTGTCGACCCAACAATGTGGATAAACTCTTCACTACATCCTATTGAAACCTTTCATATGGCCTATGTCGCAGGCCGAGTCTAGGTAATGCATGAACCTCAACGTCATGCATATCCCCATTAGGTTGAATGGGAGGAGGCACCTACCCATAGAACGTGCCAATATCTACAAAATATATAGTAGAAAAGAATATAATTAAACAATTTCCATAAACTATTTTAAGAAAATGTTAGAAGATTTTTCATTTGCATTAAATAGGATGATAAATGCAACTAAATCAATTTAAACATAACACTAATATTACCTCTCTCATTTGGTGGCTCAGCCTAGGTGAAAGCGATGTTGGTACATGCTCTCTAGTCCAATCCTACGTGCAAATATAGAAGAATATACAATGTGTGGTCCTCCTCATTGGCTAACATCTGCAACACCTCTGGTGTGATCCCAGCTGGGAAATCAGATTGGCCCCTCTTGGGCATCGTCTGTCCCCACATGTGCATACTCACCTCAGTAATCGGGTGATAATCAAATGACGGCCTCATGGTTGGAATCCTTTCAAAAAACAAACAAAGAAGTTATGAACTAAAAGGGAAGTTGACCCTCGCATCAAACATTGCACGACATTGATTCAGAGCAAAACAAACCTGCTGTAAAAAATTGGTAGACCACCTAATTCATCTAGGTGTACACACTAAAGAATCTACATAATATAAAATAGGGAAACTAATGTGTTTCAAATCACTGGTGAGGTGCCCAATGCTCGTAACCAACAGTGAGAGGCACTTGACCTCCTCTGCCACAAAAGCACCAATCCAAATATGTCCATCGTCCACTTGAAAATCAACATGAACGAGGATGTGGGCATTGATATATCTCTGAGAGTAAGCAAGTTGAATATCTACTACAACATTGCTCGGACATCAAGGAACTAGGGAAAATCCTCCTCTCTCCTAGATAGCCCAGTGATGAAATAAATGTCCTCCTTAGTGGGTTGGAACCACTAACCAAGACCAATGCAAAATGTTTGTCTCTCGTGATCCCAACAATGGATGAATTGTGCCGACAAAGATGAGTTCCCATTGAGGGATGTAGCCTCTTGATAGAACTTCAAGAGGTCTACAACCATCAACAGGTCTGGTGTATGATTGGTGATGGGGCAAGGGTTCATATCCCCCATTCTCTCTGTCCTCTAACTCACACATGAAGTTGCACAGGTCAAATCATGCCTGCTGTTGTTGAGCTACATCTCATCATTGGCATTTCTTACACACATATAACATCGATCAATCTCATAAATATACATACATAAACATTAAAAATTTCATTAAATGAGCATGTTATTTATTAACATCAAATAATATTTTTTTCTCAAAATAAATGAATTTGACAAACGATGCACCTAAATTACAGTCACCCACCATGGTTGGTTCTTTTATAACAAAAGAGAACCACAAATGGTATGCTTGAATACACAAGTGCACCGGTGAGCATGGTAATTTGTTTAAAAATATGTTTTGTTTGTTTGTGGTTCCATCAATAGGAAGCATTGGTGCATTGTAGAAATGTCATCCCACTGTACACGGTGTGCACATATTAATGAGTGTAATGTAGTAGGTGGAATTCTTTGTGGGTTTTATATTTCTTCTAAGGATAATGGTGTTCTTGTTATACGTTAACACATCAAACAATCAATGTGAAAATGTTAACAAAACACATCGTTTAACATGGTGTTTTTTTTAACTATGTTAAGTGTGGTAATGCTTCCATCATTAGGATGTTTTATCAAGTATATACAACATAGAAGACCTCTATCATAATTTTACTACAACCCTCTCATGTTCTATTAACAAGTTCTCAATTGAATTTTAAAGTAATAAAAGAAATCGCAAAACCGACCCTTGGTATGATAAAGATTGTAAAAGTGTGAGGAGAAAAATTAAGGAAGCTCTTGATGAGTCTCTTAAAATTGACAAGATAAAAAAATATACAAAGCCCTAACTAAAAGGAAAAAAATGCAATATATTCATAAAAGACAAGAAAATGTCTTACACCTCTCTAAGGTGGGTCCTAAGAAATTCTGGAGGCAAATTCTAACTAGAAAATCTAAAGATAATAATAGAATTGCTTTACACGACTAGAATTCCTATCTTAAAAAGCTTTATGAATCCCCAGATGTCATAGATAAATTTGAAACCCTGCTCACAACAGAAGAAGTTTTATCATTAGAAGACATAGATTTTGGGGTTAAGCATCTGGAAAATGGAAAAGCTAAGGACATTGAAGGTTACCAGGCAAAGATCTTAAAAATTGGAGGTCTTGTCCTCATCCCTCACATCCACAAGCTATTCAATCAAGCGGTCAAGCAAGGGTTCCCTAAACCATGGACTCAGAGCCTCATTATCCCTATTTTTAAAAGTGGGGATACAAATAACCCCTCTAATTATCGAACAATTATGATTAGCCCTCTCTTAGCCAAGTTATATGGTATTATTTTGGAAAAGAATATCAGCATATGGCTTGAAAGTGAAGGTAAGTGGGCTAAAGGCCAAGCGGGTTTTAGAGGGTAGAACTCAACAACAAGCCACCTCGTTATGCTTAGGATCATTGTGGAGGAATGTCGTAATGATAAATCCAATCTCTTTTGTTGCTTTGTGGACTTTAGAAAGGATTTCGATACAGTACCTATAAATAACCTATGGAATAGATTAGAAGAGCTAAAGGTTCTTTTTGAGTTTAGAGCTACCGCAATAAGGTTATATGAGAATGTCATTGCCAAGTTTAAGAGAAACGAGGGGTGGTCGAAAGATATTAACTGTAATATTGGAGTTAAACAAGGTTTCCCCCTCTCCCCTACCCTATTTGGCATTTACATCGATAAGCTAGAAGGTTTTTTAGAGGAAGCAGGTTGTGTTGGCACGATCTTAGCTGGAATAGTAATCATCCTTCTTCTCTATGCTGACGATATTGTTCTTCTGGAAAATTGTCCATTTGATATTGATAAGCAACTAAGTCTTCTTAAGGATTTTTTCTCTACCATGGGTATGACTGTTAACACTAACAAAACAAAAGTTATGATTATCAAATCCAAGAAGGACACTTACGCTAATTTTGTGTATGACAATAACAACTTGGAGGAAGTGTCTTCTTACAAATACCTAGGAATTGATATTCAACATAAGCTCAACTGGAACTATATCATTGAGAAAAGGATTAATGGAGGGTGGAAAGCTTATTTTGGTCTTGAAAATAATTGTAAAGCATCAAACCTTGTGATGTGGGATAAAAAGAAGCTCCTCTTTGAAACTTTAGTCACTCCTGTTATCTTGTATGGGTGTGAGGTTTGGGGTTGCAACATCTCCAGAGAATCCTGGAGAAAGATAGAGAGAATTCAAAATCATTTCATAATGTATAACCTCAAAATTAAAATCAATACACCCTACCCTATTCTCCTTATAGAAGTGGATCTTTCCCTTATCGAGAGCCTAGCTATGACTAGGCTCCTATTGTACAAGCACAAAATCAATAACATGGGAGACCATAGACTTCCTAAGCTAGCTTTAAATTCCAGCCAAAACCACCTAAGGCTCAAGCGAGGTTGGTATAAAGATACCAGGGCTTGGTTAAACCATTGGGAGATCGACAAAAAAGTTGCATTGCAAAATATTAATAACATTAAAAATATTGTTACTTCAAAGTTTAAAGAGAAAATGTGGTGTGAGAAATATTTAGAGGCTAAAAGAAAAATACAATATTATAAGGAGGTCATCAACCCTACTCTAGAACATCAAAAGTATCTATCTATTTTAACTAGTTCAAATAAAAAAATCAATATAGCCAAGATAAGAATGAACTCTCATGAGCTCCATACTCAAGCAAGTCGTCGGGCAATTCCTAAAACACCATGGGTGGAAAGGATCTACCATCTCTGTGAGAATATGAACATTGAGGATGAAAATCACTTCCTCTTATAATTCCCTGCGTAGACCCACATTAGATCTCAGTTTCATAATCTTTGTTGCAATATCGACCTTCCTAGCCTTTTAACATGTCAAAATTATAGTGAGCTAGGGACGCTTCTCTCCAAGATCTTTGAGAATAGAAGTACAATTTTAAAACAAACTAAATAATTCATTTCTTTAGGTTTGATAGACCAAAGTTTGGTCTCAAGGGACGTTAACCATCAACATCATCATCACCAATACATTCTAAACATGTCATCGCACTAGAAATGGTGCGCAAGTATTAATAGAGCACTCTGTAATAAGAGCATCTCTCTGTGAGTTTTATAATTTTTCAGCGATAACAGTGTGCATGTTACACGTCGATGCACTTTCAACAAAGTGCATTCTTTTTTACAATGCGCATTGGATAACATGGTGTTTTCTCATAAGTTTAGTCTTGTAGTGTGCCCATCATTAGGAATCACATGTGCATTCTAATTACCTCATTGCACTGGAAAAGGTGTTAAATTATTAACAGAGCGCACCATGATAGGAGCAACTCTTTGTGACTTTTTTAATTTCTTTGGATAACCGTGTGTATGTTACACATCAACGCACCGTCTATCTGATTCGTTCTTGTTTACAATGCACATCGATTAACGTGGTGTTTTTTTAATATGTTTAGTTTGGCGATGCATATATTAATAGGAAACACCAGTGCGTTGAAGATACATAATTGCATCAAAGGTGGTGCGAATGTATTAATAGAGTGCTCGTAGTAAGTGCAACCCTTTGTGAGTTTTGTAAAAAACATGGATGATGGTATGTTTGTGACATGTTAGCACATTGTTTATATGTTGCGTTCATGTTTAAAATGTGCATTGGTTAAGATTTTCTTTTCTTTTCTTTTCTTTTTTAATTTGATTTAGCAGTGCGTTATGCACATTAAAGCACACAGTGTGTTCGGTGTGCTACAAATCAAAATGCACCATAAACGGTGCTCACTGGAAATTTATAGGGGGCATTGATGGGCACTATGAGACAAATGGTTCAAACGCACCACGCAAGTTTTTTCATTTTTTAAAATTATTTAAAGCTCAATTTTAAATTTTAATCTGCTTAAAATTTAAATTAGGAGGTCACAGAGTTCACCTTGTCCCTTGGGCATCGAAGAGGCATGGTAGCGATGTACACCAGATTTCAAAAATTTCCCACTGTTTGAAAAAATTCAAAATCCACTCAACAAGCAATGGAAGCCAACAATGTAGTCATATGGAGCACGTGTAAGGAATTTGAATAGAGAAGGTACAACGTCGATGCCTAAGGGGGTCAAAAGCACTATAAAGTTTTTCTTTAACCCTGCTCTGGTGCACTCGAGAGCAAAACACAATGGTTTTTTTGTAGCCAAAATGCATCGCAAGTAAAAAATTAGCATAATTTGTGATTTGTTTTATTTTGATTTTTAAATAAATAAATAATTAATTAATTAATTAGTATCCTCTCAACATTTTATGCTACGGTAACCATATTGTGTCCCAACATGCTCATAGTCAAGGTCTGCAAGTTGTTCTTGGGAAGGTGAGTAATGGATGCAAGTGCAACATGGTCCAAGAATGTCATAGAGCTTATAGTAGATGCAGGCGTAGCTGCTGTGAGCATTCTCAAGAGACCAGTGGAGCTATTATAAGCCGCCAACTTGCCTCAACAATAGACACGTTGTTGTACATTTAGAATGATACCAGGGACACGAAGGAGGACATGCAAAACATGAATAAGGAGATTGAACATCGAGTGCAGATTGTAATTGAATGGCGTGTCGATATTGTTGGGCTCTTCCACCTCCCCTTGCCATTGCATGATTATTTTTCAGGAAGATGGAATGGTCAATTATGAACCAGAAGTGGAGGTTGGGAATGAGTAGAACCTTGCAGAGGAAAATTCCCCAATGAATCATATGCCCGAGATTAAAGTGGAAGACCTGAATGTGAAGGCAGAAAATCCTATGCAAAAGGAAAATCTCATGAAAACAATTACCAGTGGCAATAAGCACGATGTACTTAGGTCTTTATGCAGATGCAAACAAGTCTCTCAGGGCCAAGCAACAAATGTACCTCATCCCCTCCAAGTAGAAGTCTATTATTATCATTTTTTTGTATGTTTTGGTTCATTTCGGATGCATAACCTTTGGGTTTTTTGCATTGTTCTGTACATGCACTGTTTTTGTTATCATTAATCTAGACATGTCTAAAAACTACCAATCTTATGTATGGATCCCAATAGAGGTTGTTAGTTAATCTTTTGTCTTCTTATTTTTATGTCTTTTGACTCTTGATATGTGTTGTTTTCTCTTGATGACAGACCTAACTAGTTTGTATATTTATGTATATGTTACAATGATATATTGTAAGTATTAAATTACAAAAAAAGAAGAATGTTTTAATCCTATAGTGGTGCTACCGAACCGATACAACACGAACGTGTTTATCTACAACAATTACACCAAAAACATAAATTAAAAAATAAAAAATAATGTGTTAATTTTTTAAACAATGTGGTGCGCTCAATGCCAAAATGCATCGATGTTGTTGTGTTGAAAAACCACACTGCAAATAAAAATTAAAAATTAATATAATATGTGGTTTTTAAATTTAAATTTTTAACCCTTATGCAGTGCTCTCGAATCTATACAGCACCAGTGTGTTTATCTACAACAACACCACTATCAATAGAAATAAATAATAATGATAATGTGATAGGTTTTTCCGGTAATTTTTTATTTAACCCTACTACGGTCCACTCGATACCAAAACGCATCAGTGTTGTTTTATAGCACAACTACACTGCTGATATAAATTACAAATAAGAATTTAATATAATTTGTGGTTTTTATTTTCGATGTGTTTTAACCCTAAAGCGGTGCTCCCAAATCTATACCTCGACAGTGCATTTATGTATAATGTCCGCATGGGAAATGAAAATTAAAAATAAAAAGTTATGTAAAAAGTTTTTTATTTCGTTATTTAACACTTTACATTGTAGCGGCCTAGAAATGTTTGGGAGAACGATTGCACTGGAAATGTAAATTAAAATAAGAAATTAATCTAATCTATGATTTTGTTATTTTTATGCCGAAGGCATTACATAATGGAGATGGTAGTCTTAGTAGATTCCTTGTCGCTCCGTCCAATTAAATTTTGGCAAGTGTCTCATCTGTTGGGCCAATAGGAGTTCGGCATGTGTCTTCTATGTTACAGCCGACCCTATTCATGAATGGATTGATGGGGTTATGTCCTTAAAGTTTTTTTCACGCACGTTTGGTGATCAATTTCTTATTTTTTCGGCATGTCTCGATTAACAAGGCCATTTTTTTACCAATGTCCTTTACTGCAGTTCAATTCAGTCTTTTATCAATTTAGTAACGCGATTCTGCAATCTTGATTTCATAACGTTTGTCCTGCAGAACATATTTCCACAATACATCTTTCCACCAACTTGCTTGCGCAACCTCATTATTTTCGCAACAGAAAATTTCTGCAATTCAGTTTTCACAACTCAATTTCTACATATTACCCTTTAGCAAGCTCCTTTCCACAAATTTGTTTCCGTAATTTTGGTTCTGCAACTCCCATATTTTCTGATAGTGTCCTTTATTGCAACTCGGTTCAGTCCTTTATCAATTTATCAACGCGATTCTGCATTCTCTATTTTGTAACTTCTGTCTCGCAGACTATATTTCCACAATACATGTTTTCGCAGACTTGCTTTCACAACCTCATTATTTTCACAATGGAATCTTTCCGCAATTGAGTTTTCACCACTCTGCTTCTGCATATTACCCTTCAGCAAGATCCTTTCCGCAGCACTATTTTTGCAATAGATATTTCCGCAAATCTGGTTCTGTAACTCTATTTCCGCATTTGACTTTACATAACAGTTTTTCCACATTTGCGGATTACAGATTGCCGGTTCGCAATTCTTCGTTTGATCAATTTCTTGTTTTTTCTGCATGTCTTGATTATCAAGGCCATTCTTTTTTACCAATGTCCTTTACTGCAATTCATTTCAGTTCTTTATCAATTTAGCAACGCGATTTTGTAATCTCGATTATGTAGGCTTTCTTTAGCATTCTCAATTCCATAACTTCTGTCTCGCAGACTATATTTCCACAATACATCTTTTTACAGACTTGCTTCCATAACCTCATTCTTTCTGCAACAGAATCTTTCCGCAATTGGGTTTTCATAACTCAGTTTTCGCATATTCCTCTTTAGCAAGCTCCTTTCCGCAATATTGTTTCCATGATACATATTTATGCATATTACCCTTCACCAAGCTCCTTTCGATTGATGGGAAAATGTCCTGACAATTTTTTTCATGGACGTTTAGTGATCAATTTCGCTTTTTTTTCCATGTCTCGATTGACAAGCCCATATTTTCTGCTAGTGTCCTTTATTGCAGTTCAGTTTAGTCCTTTATCAATTTATCAACATGATTCTGCATTCTCAATTTTGTAACTTCTGTCCCGCATAATGCATTTCCACAATACATCTTTCCGTAGACTTGCTTATGCAACCTCATTATTTGCACAATGGAATCTTTCTGTAATTCAGTTTTCACAACTTGGTTTCTGCGTATTACCCTTCAGCAAGCTCCTTTTTGTAGTCTCCTTTTCCGCAATACTATTTTCGCATTAGATATTTCCACAATTCTGGTTCTGCAACTCCCATATTTTCTGTCAGTGTCCTTTATTGCAGTTCAGCTCAGTCCTCTATCAATTTATCAACATGATTCCACATTCTTGATTTCGGAACTTCTGTCCCATAAAATATATTTCCATAATACATCTTTCTGCAGACTTGCTTGCGCAACCTCATCATTTCCGTAACAGAATCTTTCCACAATTCAATTTCACAACTCGGTTTCTGTATATTTCCCTTCAGCAAGCTCCTTTCTGCAATATTGTTTCCACAATAGATATTTCCGCAAATATGTTTCTGCAATTTTGGTTATGCAACTCTAATTATTTTCTGCCAATATCCTTTATTGCAGTTTAATTCAGTCCTTTCTCAATTTATCAACGTGATTTCATAACTTATGTCTCGCAAACTATTTTTCTGCGATGCATGTTTCCGCAGACTTGTTTCTGCGACCTCATTATTTTTGTAATGGAATATTTCCGCAATTGAGTTTTCACAACTCGGTTTCCGCATATTACCCTTCAGCAAGCTCCTGTGCGCAGACTCCTTTTCTGCGAGACTATTTTCACAATAGATATTTTTCGCAAATCTGGTTTCGCAACTCTATTTCTGCATTTGCCTTTATGCAATAATTTTTGCGGATTGTGAATTGCCGGTTTGCGATTCTCCGTTTTTGAAAATGGACTTCCGCAAAGTTGTGCCCACAACGGTCCTTTCCATACTCAGATTGCGGATTGTGGATCTTGCTTCCCACTTGTTGTTTAGGGTGTTTTTCTAACAGGTGGCTTGCATGTTTTGACTACACTCTTATCTGTTGCCCTAAACGACTAGTTCTGCGCATCAATGGATTGATGGGCTTATGTACTAACAACTTTTTTCATGTACGTTTGGTGATCAATTTCATTTTGTTGTCGTGTGTATGAATTGACAGACCCATATTTTCTACCACTGTCCTTCACTGCAATTCATTTCTTTGAATTGGACATAACCATTGTGAAGATTTGAGGCTGAGGGTTTTGCAAAAGTTTCAATGCAAGGGGTCTTGTGGGTTTAGCTCAGATATTGTAGGTTCAATTTTTTCTTTGAATTGGGCATAGACTTTGCCAAGATTTCAGGCAGAGGGTTTTGTGAAAGTTTCAGTCCGAGTGCTTTTGTGGCTTTACGTTCACAGTTTGAGGGGTCATTTTGGTCACAGTTTGCTTTCACTGCTGCTCGAATCGGTGAGGAATATTTTTGTCGATGTCCCTTCATCGACATGAATTCTCTATGTTAATGCTTCATCAATGCATTTTTGCTCCATTAATGCAAGAAATTTTGTGATTTGATTTACAGATGGGCTACTTCTTAATTGGGGCTCAGCTTATGAAGATCTCGAAGATGTTGTCACAATTCTCGATTTATTAGGTTTGTTGTTGCACCACCTTTACTTTGCACATATATACAAAGCTTCAGGTAACCATTATTTCTTACTATGCCTTTGCTTTGCTTGTATTTCTTTTTTTGCGCTTTGGTTACACCAAAGATTTTGGAACAAAGGTCTTGCCACTTTGTCAAATTTGCAGGTATTCCTTCAATCTACTTGACTATTTTCAACATTCATTGTGGTAGCAAAATTTTTGCTTCGTATTTATGTGGCTCTGATTTTATCTTCTTCTTGCAATTGGAATTTTAATATTGAATGTTTTAAAATTTAGTATTTACTTACAAGTTGCTTACGTATTGTCTTATTGAGAGTTTCATTTTGCAAACTTTATATAAATGTAATTTTGGAATGGGTAAGAGTAGTTGTGAAACATGGTATTTACTCTATCAGGGAAAATTGTTCTTATCTTACATATAGTTGACAGTAGAGACAAACAGATATCACTAAGATTGTCCATAAAAAACAATTAACATGACCGCTTCCAAAACATGCAATCCACACTGCTAAGGCACGCATTATTTTACTCTGAATAATTTTCATTTTTTTTGTTTTTTCTTGCCCTATTTGATTCCACAGGAAAGAACAACCATCATGTTATGGAGACTATGCTAACTGAATATTTTATTTCACTCTTTCTACATGGTGTTGTCAACCTTTTCCCGTTGGTATAAGTTTCCACATTAAACCAACTGAACTCACTCAACTCATCAACTATTCAGTTTTGAATTTCTATCTCAGACGGCCTTCACAAGCATGAGCTATAACTTCCAATTATATATAATAGTATTGTAGAAGATGGGAAACAAAAACAAGGAACTATAATCAAAGTCACCCAATGTACTTACAACGTTGTACATAATGTAACGTATGTTTCATTTCCTTGTTCTTTTTTCCCACTGAATGAATTTGACATCGTTGATGCATCAAATGTTTTTGTCTCCCATTACTTTCTAACATAATTCTTCTTACAAGGACTATCACATTGCTTGCACTTGAACTTGTCACAATGGATGCAGTGATTATTGGAGACCCTACATCTTACCACTTAGTTATAGCCTCCCTCGCAGAGTAGGTCCTTTGTTGCAGTGAACACTACGTTAATAAATGGAAACCCTACCTTGCCTGTATCAACTATCCCATTCACTTATTTTTTCTCTTCTAGCAAAGTTGTGACCATTTAAGGTCGATTTATTGCCAAGACAAATATTCATGAATATGGCAACCAACAAGGGTCTAGCAAAGTGTTCGGATTTGACCTTGTTAGTGCTTCACACTATGAAATACTTATCTCGACATTCAATGAATTGACACTCTCTTTCTACGAGCAAATACATTTAGGAGTAGTGTACATAGTATAAAATGGCACTATGAAAGCATCCAATCCAATTTTCAACCATTTGAAAAGCCATAATGAGATTTTCCTAGGTTCCTCCTCAACCATCCAACCATGTTTAGATGAATACCCCTTAATACCTTTATATTGCTTTAACTTTAAAACTATTAGAGACATCCAAACTATACCTGTTAATTCCATGGTTGACCTTCTAGGACTTGTAATTTTTGTTTCGCTTGCATCCACCATACGAAAACGAGATGGTGTAGAGACTGTACGACACATCATTGGACTCCACAACATGTCAAGCTATAGGATTGACATAACACTTTGGGGAGAGAATTTACGAATTGAAGGAGTCGATCTTGCTAACCTTCATGGTTTAACTACTCCTCCGGCTTTAACAATCAAAGGCGTTGTGTTACAAAATTCAATGGAAAAATGGTTGGCATTATCTCCAACAGTACTCTTTTTATAAACCCAAAGATTGAAGAAATTGTCCTTATCCAGAGATGGTTTCATGACAATGTATTATGTTCAACGTCACCATCTTTGAGCCGAAAATTCAATGCCTCTCATTCTGGTCTTCATAAAAGTATTACCATCAATGAGCTACAAAATCTTCAACCGTATGAAAAGCTTGTTTGGTACTCTCTTGTTGCAGCCATCACAAATATCAACATGGATGACTTCCATTTCCTTGCATGCCCTCTTTTTATTGATGGTATACAATGCATGAAAAAAATTTCCAAAAAAGTTGGAAACATTTGGCATTGTGGTAAATGTGATGGGGAGTTTCTTGAATGTGACTACCGATACTTACTAAAGATTGACTTGGAAGATATCACTGGACAACTTCATGGTGTCACAGCTTTTGATGATGCTGCAAAGCAAATCATGAGAATTTTTGCAAAAGACCTATGCCTCCTCTCAATTGAAGCATCATCAATTGTTGAAATAGCCCAGAAGATCTGCAACAAACAATTGATTTTTACTCTTTCGCTTAGAACATAGACCTTTTTGTGTAATTGCATGCTTAAAGGTTGTAACTGTGATGGTTGAAAACATTTAATTGACAATTTCATGTGGACATGTAAATACATAAGTTGTTTCAACTTGATACTTAAACATTCTTTACTGTCTCTAATGAATTTCCTCAATTCTCAGATTTTTTCCTTCTTTCATGCTTAAACACAACTGGGTTTTTCTTAACTTGATTTTAGGAGTTTTATCTTGTAGTCTCATAGTTCCACTGTAAAAGCTATCACTTAACATTTTGAACCTAAATGGTTGATGCAACCTATATCGTTGCTCTGTAATACAATACTAATTTGCTATTATCTTTATTTATAAAATAAACAACTTTGTTCTCTTCTTTCTTAGCACAACTTGTCATTTTTTCATAAAGAACAATTATTACATTTATTTGGTCTTTTTCATATATGGTTTGTCATACTACAACTTGGTCTTCTATATTGTTGCTTTCTTACAGTTATTAAGCTAAAACTCGAAAAAAAGAAAAAAACATTTACTCCATAGATGTTATTTTAATGTACATAGCTGGTTCCCAATATGCAATCACTTAACATTTTCTTTATATCTTATGTTTTATATCCATACAGTTTTCACTTAATACATATACAAATTGTATCCATGTCACCAATGAAAGCTTCTAAGTCTTTAACAAGTTTATGCTTTTGTTTGATTGGGTGACTTTGATTATAGTTCCTTCTTTTAGTCACCCATCTTCACCAACACTATTATTTATAATTGGAAGTAATAGCTCATGCTTGTGAATGTCGTCTGAGATAGAAATTCAAAAATGAATAGTTGATGAGTTGAGTGAGTTCACTTGGTTTAATGTGGAAAATTGTACCAACGACCAAAGGTTGACATCACCATGTAGCAAGAGTGAAATAACATCTTCAATTAGCATAGTCTCTATAACATGATGGTTGTTCTTTCCTATGGAATTAAATAGGACATTAACAAAACAAAACAAAAAATGAAAATTATTCAAAGTGAAACAACCCGTGCCTTGGAAATGTGGATTGCAGGTTTTGGACGCAGTTATGTTAATTGCTTTGTATAGACAGGCTTACTGATATATGTTTGCCTCTATTGTAAACTATATGTAAGATAAGAACAATTGTCCCTGGTAGAGTAAATACCATGTTTCAGAACTACTCTTACCCATTCCAAAATAACATTTACATACAGTTTTCAAAATGAAACTCTCAATTTGACAATATAACCAACTTGTAAGTAAATACTATTTTTTAAACATTAGAGATTAACTCTGAACTGATGCAACATCAATTGTTGAAATATCCAAGAAGATCAGCAACAAACAATTTACTTTTACTCTTTCACTTAGAATAGAGACCATCTGTGGAATTGGACACCTATAGGTTGTAATTGTGATGGAATAAAACATTCATTCGACAATTTCAGTTGGACATTCAAATATATATGTCTTTAACAAGTTTACGCTTTTCTTGTAGGTATCATGTCGAACCATGACAGTGAACACGTTGATGCACGAAGAAGGGTTGTATATGCACAGAACATAGATTAAAACAACAAGAAACAATGTCTTCTTTAGAAAGTTTCTCGTCAACCCATGGATATTTCTTCTTCCTTTTCTCTTGGCCAACCTTTCGACACACCATCCCTTCCATCCCCCATGCTAAATCCATCCAACAACCACCTTGATGATGCACATCAACGATTTTGTAAAAAAATGGACCAATTAGCTAACATGAATGTCTGCTCGATTTGCAATGAATGTTACCCTGGTATGGCAATGAAAAAATTCCATGGTGCATACGGGTGTTCTCGTTGTATTCTATAAAGAAAAGGTAATTGCTTTTCATTGGAAAATAATATGGACCTAGACATGCCACCACATGTCCTTGTAGTACTTACGCAGGTTGAAGAAATGCTCATTAGTCGCGCCAACCCAATATTACAAGTCACACATGCCCGTGGTGGTCAATATAAATATTCTAGCCATACTAGTTGCTTCCTCCAAGACATTTCCAATATTACAGCATCCCTACCCCATTTTATATCATACCTTATTTTTCACAAATGCAACTCTACAAACAATCCATATGAACTTTTTGTTAGTCGAAGGCGTGTTCTTGCTACTCGTGAATACAAAATGGCAAATGATCCGTACTACAAGGATGTACGAGTCAACCCAACTGCATTAGCTTCTTTTCCTCTTGTTTCAACAAACATTTCACCTTTGATTCCCCATGTTAATATAAATGATGCATTATCTCATCAACAAAGCTTGTCCTCTACAATCCGACCATCAAATTCATTTGAACCCTATGAATTAGAATCATCCTCGTTTATTTCAACACAAAATAATGCTAGAACTGAGGTTGAAGAAATTAGACACTTCATACGCACACTCAATATCCCACTACCGCCTACCATTGATTTCCCCCCTATAGGCATATCACCTATCAATGAGTACAACACATAATACCTTCTTTCCATGGCTTTTCCAACCTTGTTCCCCACAGGTGGAGCAATGCTTACGCAACCATGCATTCATGAAGTTGAGATGCATGAATATGCACTTCACCTCATTCACTATCATGACAATAGATTTGGGCAACATCCTTGCTTCCATTACTACATATACAATCTAATTGTGTGTCATTGGATTAATGCTACTGCTTCTATTTTTGTCAAAATTAACCTTGAAGATACACTACCTCCCATAATACTTGAGCTTGTTAACCAATTGCACGACATGCCTGATGAAAAAATTGGTGAAAGGGTCGCCTGATTTGGGTCTTCATTGCGTGGAACATGCTTGTATTGGAACAAAAGTAGAGTTGAACTCAAAAATATGATCAATCAACAAGGTACACCAACATTCTTCTTCACCCTTGGTTCAGCTGACACAAAATGGCCATATTTGCACGCTCTAATGCCTGGTGAATGCCCTACCAGTTTAGATCAACACCATCAATGGAATATTTGCAACATCATATCAAATCCACATATTACATCACAATACATGTGCAATAGATTCAAACTATTCCTTGAAGAGGTGCTTCACAAAGGCTTTCACATAACAGATTCTTGGTGCAGGTGTTTTACTATCTTTTCCTTCTTATCCTTTTCTTCATGTTTGTCACTTTATAATATTGATTTCTAATATATTGCTTTTCCTCCAATGTAGGTATAAATGGCAACATAGGGGATCCACACACATTCATGGTTTTATTTGGTTGGCAGATGCACCAAATATGGACACCTTGGACTGGGAAGATGTTGTTGTAGTTGAAGCTGCAAAACACTTTTTTGACACATATGCTACAGCTTGGGATCCTCGTAATTCCCACTTGTCCACTTTTGAGTTACATCATTCTACTACAAATGATCCATGCAGTCTTGCATCACCATCCATGTTTGGAGCAAACTACTTAGTTGACTATGAATAACTTGTAAATTGTGTTCAAAGGCACACCATATGTTCAGAATCAAGTTGCCTTCGCAAAAATGAACATTTGTTCAATGTCGCTATGGTTTTCCCTATGACATACAAGCTACTTATTCATTATTCATTAATGCAAATGGACGTAAAACTTACAATCCTACAAGAAATTATTCCCTTCTAAATCTCCAGAACCCAACCATGCTTTCACTATGGAGGGCTAATGTTGATTGCCAACCTGTTCTTTCTAGACATGTTGTGCTCAAATACATTTCAAAATATGCATCAAAAGTAGATCCAAAATCAGAAAGATACCATGTTATTCTCTCTCGTCTTGCACATGCAGCACCAAGTGACAGCCCCATTCTTCAGTTAATCAAGCGATTCCTTACACAAATAGTTGCAGAACAAGACATTGGTGCATAAGAGACATGTCACATGCTTCAAAAACTNCCCCCCCCCCCCACCACCCCCCTTCATATTTACATACATGAAAATGCCCCTTACTCTTGAGCATCTAACCCTTCTTGAAGCTTCTCATTCTTGGTCTTTCTCACCTAAAAGGAAAAAAAATCCAATGGAAAGCAAACTTGTGTCACAATATTGTTAGAGTCTTTCCAAAATTCACTTCCATTCCTCCCTTTGATTCTTCAACTTTTGAATTGTTTTATTGGATCGAACTTCTTCTATACAAACCTTTATGTGCCCTCCTTGAGGGTATTGGAATAACAAGTTCTAAAAGTATTTCTCATTGGCATCGCATTAAAGGTACACATGTTGTGTGGCACGTTGAACATGTACAAAAAGAACCCTCTACACCTCCATCTGATGATTCAAATTTCGATCCAATTCCCTTTTCCTTGGCCCATCCAATGGATGAATGGGAACTTCTCTCTCAAATGTGACATGAATGCAACCGAGCAACAACATCCATATTGATGACCTTGAAATTCTTGGACATCGTGATTTTGACAAAAATCACAATATGATACATAACAATATAGCCACCCATTTGCATGAAACAACAATATCATTTATTGACCTCAATCGCTTGTCCACTCAATTACATAAAGACACCAACTCGTTATCCATTTCACCTAGTTCCTTGTCTCCCACACAACACATAGCCTTTGATGTTGTCATTTCCCAATTTAGAAACCCTACACCTGCTCAACAATTCAAAATGGTCATTCAAGGCACTGCAAGCACCAAAAAATCTTACATCTGGACAAACTGCATCCCCACTGCTTCTCCTAGCTCCAACTGGTGTTGTTTCCTTGAACCTACATGCACTTACAATACATTATTCTCTTTGAATACCCATTGTTCAAATGTAGCCTCTTGAAAGCCAATCCCTTTCCAAGATTCAAGAAGAACTCTGACATATTCGTTATATTCTCATCGATGAAATGAGCTTTATTGGCCCAAAATGCTAACTCAAATTGATGCACGCTTACGTCAATCTTTCCCCTCGCATTGTACAATCCCATTTGGTGGTTGTTCCATGATTCTTCTTGGTGACTTCGGGCAATTTCCTGCAGTAAAGGATATCCCCATATATGTTGGCTCATCCCTTGGAACTGCACTCTAGCGTACATTTGATACTTTTGTCACATTGAATACCATTTTCCGACAACAAGGAGATAGCGCTTCTCAAATTTCCTTTCTCCGACTCTTACTAAACATTCGAAATGCAACACCAACTCTTGAGGACTCGGAAGTCTAAATGAAAAGAACAACTCATCCCTTTCACATGCGTAAAAATTTTCATTTGAACAGTCTACCCACTTCTATGCCACTAATAGATCTGTTGGATTACACAATAAACACATGCTCAAACACCTCAATATTCCAATTGCACATTGCCTTGCATAACAAAGGAACATACATGTCCGCCAATCCATAGATGATGAACAGTTACCATTAGAGGTCATTCTTGCTATTGTTGAACAAGTATTGTTAACTGCTAATTTATGGCTTGGAGCAGGCCTTGTTAACGACTCACTTGGAAAAGCCATTAACATTGTATACAACTCCAACGAACATCCTCCTACCTTACCATCCTTTGTTGTTGTTGAATTCCTCCACTACAAAAGAGCCTTATGGGATACTTCCAATCCTACTTACGTTCCCATCTCTCCCATAACAAGAGGACTGTGTAGGCAACTACCACTTCGTATGGCATGGGATTTAACAATTCATAAAGCACAAGGTATGACCCTACAAAATGCAACAATATATATTGGAAACATTGATAGACAAGGGCTTACATTCACTACAATATCAAGAGTTAAATCTTTGTTAGGCCTTCTCATTTCTCCAGCTTTCTCTTTTTCTATATACTCTCGCATGCAAGACAATCCACATGTCCAACGTAGGAAAAAGGAGGAAAGCTTAATTGCTTCAAACTCTTTAAAACCAAATTCTACTTGAAGCATTTCATTGTTTCCTCTATAAATCTACTATTTTTCCTCTAAACATATGTCTGTGATTATAATACTTCTTCTATTGGTCAGACTTATCTTCTTCCCATTATTGAATGTATTGTTGCAATTGTAAAGTAAATAGAATATGCTTCTACTTCAGATGTATCACTTATATGTTTCCCCATTTATTGGTTCAATTCAACAAAGCAAATAATCACTTAATCACATATTTCTTTGTTAGGATCAAATTCAATTTGCTTTCATGGTGGTAACCAACATAATTAAAATTAAGATCACTTGACAGAAGTAATGTAAAAGCAAATAAGAAACATTATTTGTGCTTGACATTTAGGTCATTGTAGTTCACTAATGACTATGAACATCACAACCAAGCCTTTATGTTTGCATTAACATTTAGATGGAAAATAAAATCATACATAAAAAAGAGAAATAAAAAAATGTACCATGGAAATTGGTATACGTGAATAGTTAATTTGTAACGGTGGCATACACAATAGACATGTGCATCCTGCAACCCGCAAATGCGGATTGCGGAAATCAGATTTTTATTTCAATAAAAGTTTGTCTTTCTGCAACCCGCAAACTTATTGCAGAATGCGGATTGTGGAAACCTTTTTCAAAATAAAGTTTTTTCTTTTTGCTCTCACATTTTGCAACCCGCAATGCAGATTACGGAAAGCGGAAAATTTGATTGTAGCGTCTTTTTTCTGTTTTTCTTTCCGCATTCCGCAACCCACAATGCAGATTGTGGAAAGCATAAAATTTTATTTTTTGTATGTTTTTTCCTTTGCGCAACCCACAAAATTTTGCATAGTGCGGATTGCATAAACTCAAAAAAATCAAAGTTGCAACATTACGCACCCGCGACCCACAACCCGCAAATTCTTGCGGATTGTGGAACTTAACAATTTTTACGTGATTGATAATTTCATTCTGCATCCCACAACCCGCATTGCGGATTGGGGAAACCATAAGATGTTAAGTTTTCCAGGTCTTTTCACTTCCGCATTTTGGTTTCCTGCCTTAATCTTGGCCATCCATTTTTCCAACATCTATGGCCTGGATCTATTTTGTCGTTGAAGCTTGGATTATTTAATTCTTTTGAATTTTATGAATTCTTCACCATTTTACTTGTTATTTTTACTACGTTTGGAATTTTTACTGCGAATTTCTCTCATTTGAGCTCATCAACCCTCTGGTCCCTAAGCTTTTACCGATAAGTCTCCTACCTTTCACGATCATTTTTTTTCTGTTATTTTTCGGACTATGATACATTTTGACCATGGTTGCTAAAGTTTTACCATATTTCACTTCCAAGATGTCTATGAAATCTAGGTCAAAGACTGCTCTCTAAAAGCATAAGAGAAAGGACCCTAATTCTAGAATGTTTACTGACACCATCAGGCAGGTTGATGAAACCCTTCACCTGGATTGGTCTAGAATTTATTCCATATTCAACAATGATGATTTCTCTACAATTCCTCATGACCAGCCTACATACACCAAAATTAGGAACTCTCAGTTGCATTGCAATGCAGCGCGACCTCCGTTCATGCCCTACACCAATCGAATCAAATGGGAATTGGATTATGCAAATCCTAACGAACGCTCCTTTGACGACATACTCAACACCAGGTCGTGTCTTTCCTTCCAGATGTTTTCTCTAGAGCTTATGCTCTTGGGCCCCCTCAACAGCTTCTAAGTGCCAAATTTCTCAATGCGTCTATCTCCCAATTCAATTATGAGGAAGTAGTCAAATCCTAGATGCAAAACCCAGTTGAGTATCTCCCTAAGGCAACAATTTCTCACCTTGTATCCTAGTTCATGGAGCCTTATTCTTTGCTTGCAACTATGTTTTGTTGGTTATACGGATTACCAAATTGTTTCGTGTTCAAAGACGAATCGGTTCCGGTAGCCCACCATATCTTACTCATAGGTGAGTCTTTCAACTGGGCACAAATTTTATCTGTGAATTTGATAGAGGAAATTGAGAAATATCATAAAACACCAACCTCCAGGAAGTCGACTTTCTACATGTCGGGTTATGTTATGGATACATTTTGCACAATTTCTTTGTTTCCGACCATGGGCTTGAATTGGACCAAAACCTCATCGCCAGTGCAAATTTATTGTTCGGATATGTGGGAGGACAATTTTGTCCCTAGGGTTTATGAAAGTTGCGACCTTTTCTTAGGTTCGATGTATCAGAAAATCTTCAAGGCATACGCTCCAGCCTTCTCTGAAAGAGTCAGAACTTTGATTAGCCTACATGGAGATTGGTACATGGGTGAATATTTCTCCTACATTCAGATTTGGGTTAGCAACATAGTACACCTTCTGCCGAGAATAGTACCTAATCGAATGGTTCTACAAGAGATTGCATACCACACAGTGATAGATGGAGTTTTTCGTAAACTTGCATCGTCCAAAAGGAAGTCTTGTCCCAAGTTTCCCTTAAACTTGGAATTTGTCATCCTACAAAACTCCACTCATGCATCCATATTGGGTAAAGAGATTGCTAATATGAACCTAGGAGAAGCGTCAAAGAGTATGCATGACTCTAAGTCATACCTGGCCAGTCACTTGGTGCAGGCACATTTCAAAATTCAATATACTAATCCTAATGTCAAATCTCATATTTTCAAATACCAGAAGGATATGAATATTTATGTGCTCCATTTTAGACAAGTAAAACTAGCAGTGGCAGAGAACATTCAGAAGCAGAATCTGGAAAAGGAGGTCAAAGAGCAAGCACCTATCTCCTCTTCTCCTCTTGCAAGTAAATCAAAAGACAAGGGGAAAGTTGTTCTTGAAAGTATTGTAAGAACTCATCCTTCCTTGATGATAGAAACCCTCTAGAAAGGGGCAGAGTTCAAGAAGACTCGTGCTAAGATTAGCTCTCAAATAGAGGCACAAACAAAACTGGATGAGCCTCAGCCTAAGAACCAAAAGACTTAAGTGGTTCCACCATAGTTACAGGTACAGGAAGGACCAACTGTTGATCCACAACCAATTCTTGAAGAGGAGCACAGGGCAGAACACCCGTTACCACTAATACAACTTGCTGAACAATAATAAGTAGTTATTCAGGTTCCTCCAATTTAGCAGGTAGAACCTCTCCCTCAAGAAAATGTTGAGATTCATGAAATACATAATGACTTAGAGGAGGAAAACTACACTTCCAGTTACCTCGTTAATGTTTATACTTCCATGATATCTTTCATTCCTACTACCTAGTTATCTACGAGTATCATTGATTCATCATTTCCCCAACTTTATTTTTCCAAGCTCAATTTATCTCGAATTCTTTTAGCTACCACTAGCACTCATCTATTTTAGAAAATGTGCCTATCTCTATCTCACCTTCTACTTCACTTATTCTTTCCACCTTCCCAATACCTCACATTACCCCAACATCACCACCTTCTATTTTTCCACCACTAGATATCCCTTCCATCCCTACAACATCTTCTCCTAAAATTTCTACACCTCTTCCCACTTCTATTCCCTCATCCCTTGCACCTACTTTTCCATCTCCTCCCATTATTATTTCAACTATCAGTGTGGAAGTCCCCATTTCCCAATCCCAACCTGACCCTTCAATTATTGTTCAAGAGGGAACCATATCGTCTAAGATGGGCAGATTTTGGCGAATATGTCGTAGTTTCTCTTGGGAAATATTTTTGGAGTAGGAAAGAGAAAGTTGTAGTTAAGAAGGGAGCCGAGAGGATAAGAGAAGGTATAGTCAAACAGGTGCCTACCCAGATCATTTAGAAAAGGGATTCCTCCAACACCAAACATGACGCTTTAGACACAACAACTGCCATGGGAGCCTTCGCTGGGGCAAATTTTGATTCAATCTCCCAGCTGGAAAAAAAAAATTCAGGACAAAAACCAGGAGCTGCAAAAGGACAAGCAAGATCTAGTGCAAAATGAGGAACAACACAAGCAGGAAATTCAACTTCTCAAGGAGGAGTATGAAGACAAATTAAAGTAGTTGCAAACTTAGAATGATTATCTTAAACAACAGCTTCAGAAGGAAGATCTCCTAACTGAGGAGCAGGCAAACAAAATTTATGCATTTGAAGAACAACTTAAGGACTTGCATCATACATCTTCTACCTCTTCTTTCTCTAAATTTACAAAGGAAGAGTTTAAACAATTAGCATGCAAAGTACATGATCAATTTTATCAAGGCATCATTAATTTGTATGAAGGTTTCAATGAGATGCAAGAGCTATATAATTCATTTGAGCATCAGTCCAATGTCCTCAACGACCATCATAAAAGAAGGGAAGCCACCAAAGCTTATGATTCTATCATAGATCGGCATTAATATACGAAAGAAAGACCTAAATATTTAACTATATTAGATAAGCTTAAGCTTAAGAAGATTGAAGTGGTGATTGAGACATTGGAGGGCATTTGTGATCTAGTGGAATCCATTATCAGAGATGGACAAGCAGCCTGCAGAAGGAGGTGGAACGCCTCAGAAACATTGCTTGGATACCTGGACCTAGAACTTTTGGATTCTATCGAGGAGGCTATGCCTCCGAAATTGAAACTGTAGCAAATTGAAAGAGATTTTGCTGAAGTGAAAGAGCGGATCATGCAGATGAATCAACTTAATGTGGAGGAGATGAGGCATTGAATTCAGACACCTATCGCTTCATTCATGAGGATTGATCTTTTCCTCAAAGAATGGGCAAAGATCAAGAAAAAGGATATTGCATCCTTAACATGTAAAGCCCAATTGCACTTAGAAACTGCTTAGTTCAACGACATCCAAGATTTAATGGATGCTTATGCCAAGTGGCATTCCACCCTTGCCCAATAATAAAAACTGAAATATCTTGTAATCCAACATCTTAGGAACTTCCTTTCTTTGTAAATTTTGTAATATTATTAAGCGTACCAGGAATGCTTTGTAATTTTTGATGTTGTAATGTTTTGCAAGTTAAATAAAATTACATTGTTATTTGAGTTATGTTCTTTGGATATTCATCAAATGTCTTTAATGAACTCTAATTTGTTAAGTTCTATGTGGATTGTTGAAATGGGTTTATGCTACAGTTTACAAATTACAAATGGATTGTTAAGATGAGCCTGAAGTGCAGTTTTAATTTTGAGTTATGATTTGTTGATTTAGGGTTTAATTTGCATTCTATATACATATGATTTAGGGTTTAATTTGCATTTTATATATATATATATATATATATATATATATATATATATATATTCAGGTATATAAAATTTAATATTTCATGATTAAAATTTACAATAAATTTTTGTTTTATTTTATTTTTAATTTTTTTGAAACTTAAAACTACCATGAATCCCTTGAGAATTAAAGAATGATTGAATGTACCTATATGATGCACTGATTCAAGTGATAAGTGCATTCATTTAGTATTTTGACCTTCCTTGGAGTAACTTCTCTCCCATTTCACTCTTGCAAATGCTTAGACTGAAATTCAAGTTTGGGGATGTGTGTTTTTATGGGCATGTGCTTTTTTGGGTGCATTTCGAAGGGAGACGAGCCTTGAACAACACGTTGAAGCCAAAAGCTATACATCTATTTTCAACTCAGTGTTTTATTATTAGTATTATTAAGATTGAAATTTAGCATTGAATTGTTGACATTATATAAAAATTCTGGCTCTCTCTTGTTTCATTTGTTTGGTTACCTTCATTCATATTGTCATCTGCTTTTGAGCTTAAGAGGCTGAAATCATAGTCATATTCAGTTGAGTGTTTAATTATTGTCATCCACATGAATCCAACATAATGCATCTCAAATGCTCTGTCTCGCTTTAAATGCTCTGTCTTATTTCTACCATGTTGCTCTTAACTTGTTTGATTTTGTCATATATTGGCGCATCTTTTCCAACTTCAAATGCGCTGCAAACAAAAAGGTCTCCCTTGTCAATATATATATATATATATATATATATATATATATATATATATATAGCAATAAGTCCTTTCGTCAAACCAACCAATCCAAAAGTTCAATGTATTATTTAGGTTTAATGTGCTGTTATAATTTCATTTACTAAGTGCTTTCAATTTATCCTCCATTTATAATGTGTGGTTGCCTTCTTTTGTCTGCTTATGATAGTTATTTTGTTACTAAGTGCTTTCAATTTATCATCTATTTATAATGTATGATTGGCTTGTTTTGTTTCTTAGTGACAGTTATTTTGTGGGAGTTGTGTGTATTTGTTGATGCATCTATGATAAATTAGTTTTTCACTTTGTTTTATATTGTTTCTTAGGGTTATTTATCTTTACCTAATTGGAATAGATATGGAATCATGGATGCATGATTACAAAAAATAAACGAGAAACAACAGAATGAACACCAAGTAGGTTACAATGATTTGAATTCAATTTTATATTATGCAGGTGTACATGAAAATATGGTTATGCCATGAAGGTAGTTGTTCTTTTTGTGCATGACAAATGCAGATGATTAAGGTGTGTTTTGAGAATAAAATAGTTATTTATTTTGGATTATATTTCAAAGAAAATAGTTTCTATGATTAAGGAAATGATTTCTATTTCAATATTGTAATGCATCATTTAACAAGTTAATATATTTGCTTAATTTGTGTTTTATTCAATTTACAACATTCTTCAATTATTTTATATAAAAAATTCTTTCATAAATATTACAGTTTAAACATTCATATAAAACTGATATTTAATAAATACAAAAAATATCTATATACTTTAATAAATATAAAAACATAATAATTGTACGCGCCATACATATTTATGTACTATGTTATATTTCAGAAAGCTTGGAAACCAGAGGATTTGGGAGCTTGAGCGAGAAAAATCTGCAGTAAAAATCTCAGACGCAGTAAAAAATGCAAGTGAAAATGGAAAATTCTCATGGTAAATTCGAATGAATACTCAACGAAAAAATAGATTTGAGTTGTAGATCTTGCAGAAATGGATGGTTGAGATTAGGACGAAAAAGAAATATGCGGAAGTGAAAAGACCCAAAAAACTTAAGATCTTATGGTTTATGCAATGCGGGTTGCGGAATGAGGAATTAAATTATTGATCATGTGAAAATTGTTAATGTCATGTTCCCACCCTTCTACCAGAGAGAGGACGCGACTAATGTTGCAATCGTATCCGAGCAACTAGCCCATGAACATGATAATTAAAATTTAAATGCATTGAAGATAACATATATAGGTGCTTGATGCAATTTACAACAGAAGCATACACATTCATTCAAGCATTCAACACATTAGACATGTTCATCATATTTCATTAAACAAATACGAATGCATAGATTAACACAGAGATACTTATCTTATGAAGAAGCCTCCTCACAACCAGCTATGTCGCTGCAACGTTCCACCCAACTATTGGCCAGGGTGCTCCTTACTCTCTCAGCAACACTGCCACCCCTAAGCTGGACATGATTTACATAGGGAACTAGGGGACACTGACTTACACACAACAAGGCCAAACACCCACAGTCAAGCCAATAACCACATCCAAACACATTCAACCCACTAACAGGTGGATTCTTGGACTTACTCCGCCAAACCAACATAGGGATGCACTACACAGCAAAATACACAATTCTGGGTTGAGGGAAATGGTTTTGGCAACAAAACGAATAGCCAAGATGGGTGAAAACATCTCCCTAATAGTAGTTCGATTCCCATGGACGTTTTAGCCCTAATGTGGCCAAAACAGACTCAACAACACCCAAGAAATCATGGGTCTCTCCTCCCACTCGCTGGGCAATACCAAAAATGATTTCCAGGTTGGAAAACAATGGGGAAATGCAGCCAAATCGTGGGGGAGGAAACCCACCCACTCATCATTACTAAAACCGAATTCCCAACCTAGGGAAATTGAAGAAAACAGCTACCCATGTGAGGGAAAACACACAGCAAACCAAAAATGTGAGGAAGCTCAACCACATGAGTGCATGAAGAAAAACGCCCCAGAGCTCCAGAAAATGCATGAGGAAGAGAGGACGTGAATGAATGATGGAATGGGCAGAAATTTTTGGGTTTTTACTTGCTCAAGAAGTCAAAACATGTTTTCCGAAATATGATGGCTTCTCCAATTCAAATTTTGGACTGCCATACTCTTCCCATCCCAAGAATTAACTAACTCAACCACTTTTGGATGACTAGGCACAAAAGCAAAATTGGGTAGTTTACCACTTTAAGGGTTTGAATAATCCCCCCCCATTCCTTGTGAAATCATGCCCCCATCTCTTTAATGTTGCATTGACATAGCTAGTTGTGGGTATTTAATTAATTTTATATTTACATGATGTAGGAAATTATATTGTTTTGTCGGCTAGCATGATGACCATCAGCATTTATTTTAATTGTCGAAATGTAGAATACTAAATCCATGGCGAGGCCTTTACCTTGAGCTCCACACCATGATTTATTAACGCTATTTACACCATTTATAATTTAATGCAATTGGGGTTGAAACCGGGGTATTACAGTTAAAGTTTTGCATTCTGCAATCTGCAATAATTTGTGAGTTGCAGGTGAGCAATGTTGCAAGTGTGATTTTTATTGAGTTTCTGCAATCCGCGGTGTGGATTGCAGAAAGCAGAAAAGTCTATTTTAGCGTGTTTTTCTCTTTTCCTTTCCACAACCAGCAACCCAGAAATTATTGCGGAATGCAGATTGCAGAAATCCTTTTCGAAACAAAGTTTTTATTTTTCGATTCCACAATCCGCATTAAAAGAAAACTTTTATCAAAAGAAAACTCTAATTCTCTATTTATCTGGACTTTATCTCCTTATCTAAATCTATAACCTTTATAGCTTCATCCTCAACCCAAAAAAATGGATGATTGAGATTGAAGCGACAAACTAAAATGGATGATTTTATTGATAAGTGTTCATCACAACGTGACAGGGGTTCGTCTCCAACCCGCAACCCGCAAAAAATGGATGATTGAGATTGAAGCTGCAAACTAAAATGCAGAGATGAAAAACAACCAAAAACTTTACATCTTTTGATTTCTGCAATCTGTAATCCACATTTGCGGGTTGCAGAATGTGGCATGATATTAGCAATCAAGAAAAAAAGTTAAAATTCCACAATTTGCAATCCGCGAAACATTTCTGAATTGTAGGTATGCGACTTGTGAAACCGAAAAAAGGGAAAAAAGCAAAAAACAACTTTTTCGCTTTTCCCAATCCGCATTGCGGAAGACGAAACCGAAAACATAAAAACTTATTTTGAAAATAATTACAAATATTTGTCAAACTAATAAATTCCAACACTCCGCAATCCGCATTGCGAGTTGCCGGTTGCAGGAAATTGATTTCCAAAAAAACCCCAAAAAAAGACTTGTGCAATCCTATTTTCGGCTGTGGAATGTGGGTTGCGGAAACACAAACATATATAAAATAAAAAAGAGCCCTTCTGCAATCTGCAAAACCAAAAAACAAGTTGCAGAAGTACTCAATTGCAAAAAGGTTCAATTGCAAAAAAGACACGATACTCAATGCGGATTCTGGGCTGTGGAACAGAAAAATAAAAACTTTATTTTGAAAAGGATTTCTGCAATCCACAATAATTTGCGGGTTGCAGAAAGACAACCTTTTATTAAAAGAAAACTCTGACTCCTGATCTATCTGGACTTCATCTCCTTATCTAGATCGGTAACCTCTCCTCCAAATAGATCATTCAATCAACTCGATCTATCTTCAATCGTACTCGATCTTCTTCTTAACACTCAAAATGTACCCCCAGTTCTAAAAGGGTAAATCTTGAGCTAACCACAGAATCAAGCTTTAGGAAAGAAAGTTGACTTCTTTCTTTCCAGACAGTGCTATTGCATGGAATTTTAACACACCCAACATAGCAATCTCATTATAGTGACATTATATGAACAAATTTTGTGAATGTTTCGAATTAATAGATGAAAGGAAAAACATAATGGAAGTAGTAAACAATAGACATACGCAGATGAGAAAAGGAAACTACAGATTGTAACAAACAAAAAATTGGAATCCGGGTAGGCAATGTTAAATTTTTTTGTATTGAGTTTCCACAATCTGCAAGCCACAAAAAATGGATGATTGAGATTGAAGCGGCAAACTAAAATGAATGATTTTATTGATAAGTGTTCATCACAACTTGATAGGTGTTTGTCCACAACCCGCAATCCGCAAAACATGGACGATTGAGATTGAAGCGAAAAACTAAAATGCGGAGATGACAAACAACCAAAATCTTTGCGGGTAGGCGACTTGCGGAACCGAAAAAAAAGGAAAAAACCAAAGAATAACCTTTTCGCTTTCAAAATAATTACAAACATTNCCCCCCCGGCAAAAAAAAGGACTTGTGCAATACTATTTATGGCTACGGAATGCTAGTTGTGAAAACACAAACGTATATAAAATAAAAAAGAGCCCTTCGCCATCTGCAAAACCAAAAAAAAGGTTGTAGAAATACTCAATTGTGAAAAGGTTTAGTTGTAAATAGACATTATATTTTTACCCTCTCGGTGCAAATTCTAATTAACACTAATGTGGTGTTTCCTAATGTTGAATGTCCCAATGCGATTATTTAGAAATATCGCACCGCAATGAAAATAAAAATTAAAAAACTACTTTGATTTGGTGTCCTTTACTATCAGTTTACCCTACTTTGATTCTTTCAAATTAGTTGTGCACTAGTGCCCTTTAATCTTTTAGATGCATCGACTAAAACAAATTATTATTTTTTGCTTCATTTATTGCTGTCTACGGGCACCTTACCGTGTGATTTATGTCGGCACCGATGCATCCGTGTCTTATACACACCAATGTGTTTTATGTATACAAATGCATCGATAAAAAATAAAATAAAATAAAAACAACAAACAAACAAACAAACCTCTGCTCGCTCACCTCCGTCGTAAACGAATATTTGGGCTCTTTTATAGGAGCATTCGCAAAGACCTTCGCTAGAGGGTCTTTTCCTTGTAGTGCATCCACTAAACCCAACAAAAATAAAACCAACAAATCTTATGAGATATATTTAAAAGACAACAAAAGTAGCACTATAAACATTAAACACATAGTGTAACATATTATAAAATATATCAAAGAGATATCAATTCCATTTCACATGAAAATGACTACATGGGTTTTGCACTTAAGGATGACTCGTTGTCTCCACTTCTCACACATGGATATTCAACAACTCCTATGCCTTCATTTACCTGCATTGCTTCGAATTTTTAAAAACACAATTTATATAATTATGCAACAAAAAAATAGTTAAATTATTAGTTGGTTGTTTATGATTGTCTTCATTTCCGTAACACTGAATTCAACAAAAACAAAACCACAAAAAATTATGAGAGTTCTGACAAAAACAAAACAAAAATCTTATGAGTGATCTTTAAAAGACAACAAATTTTTCATGAATAATTTTAAACATATAATGATATATTTTAAAAAACATGAAAGACAGATCCAAAATTGTAAACCCTGAACAGGTAAAAATGGAGGTGATCGATTGTATTTGCAATAAAAAAAATTACATGTAAAAGATGAATCAGACTTTGTCCCTTCTACACAAAGATATAAAACAACAACTCAACCTTCCTTGTATCCTCTCTTTCACTTTCAACAAACAAGTTAATTAGCTCACTAAAGAAGTCGATAAATTAACCGTGTTTAGTTCATTGTCCTTTGTAAATTTGTTGCTTTCTTTATTTGTTTTTTTAAATGGTGGTTCATCGTTTCTTAGAGGGTTGCATCCTTAGGAAATATGTCAACACTTGTTATTCGGGAGAATCAAGGTATGGCCAAATTTACATAATCCACTTAATCACTACATAGGGGCTCAACAAGAGCATCATATCACTTACAATAATTGAACCTGGGTGAGGAGGGTAACAATAATTACTTCGAACCAGTGTAACAATCATTCCTCTCTTTATTTGTTGCAAACACCTAATTGAATTATCATAATTGATATACATTCATATATCGACAATAAACTATTAAATTCCTAACTAATATAATGGCCTTATTTCTGTCACGACTTTCCTCTCTCCCTCTCCTAAGGTTTCATTGTTGTTCCCTAAAATTAAGTAACAAATCCACTCCCTTATTCCTTGTAATATCCATACTTGGAATTTTGGAGAAAATTACAATATGGGCAAATTCAATATTGACTAGTCACGACTCTGGAGGGTTCCAACTTTCTCCAAATGGTCCCGAATTTGAAAGGAAATGGTATGGTGAGTCTTAATACATACCAAGGTGGATTATGGACACTTTATATCTTACTTTAGACCTCTGGAACCTTGTTTGGGGCTGATGACAAAAAGGTCAAAATTACTAGGAAATTGTGATGAAATCCCCCCTAGGGTGTAAGCCAACTAGGCTTCCCAACTCATGTACGAACCTACCAAATTTGTAATAAGAGTATGGGGAATGATATATTACATCATGGAATTTCATTACCCATGGTTATTAGTTATGCAAACTGGTTATAGAGTTCCACATTCGTTTGATAACTTTCAGTTAAATTGCTTATGGGGAAATTGCATAACTAACTCGATTTTGACATATGAAAGGTAGAGTTAAAGGGTTAGATTAGGATGTGACATATAGATGCCATACATAGAATAATAATTTATTCTCCAACAGTATTAAACACCATATAAATCCCCTCATACAAGTCTTGTATACCACTCATTCAGTATGGGGGTCAAATACATGAAAACTAGTGAATTAGTAGCATAGAATTGCAAGAGTTTCACATATGGATTCCTTGGATTTCGACCCACGTAGAATAGGGAGATGAAATTATAGAGTAAAACATAATATATCTATCTAAAAACATCATCAACTCATATAAAATCCTTCATACAAATATGATACAAGACTCCTTCAAGATTGAAGCCAAAGTCATGGAAATTAGTGATTCATTAGCATGGGAATGCAAGAATTTCACATGTGGATTTCTACCAAAAGAGCATATGGACATGAAATTATAGAGTAAAAAATCATATATTTATATCACAACATCATCCAACTCATAGAATATCCCACATACAAAAATGGTATAAAACTACTTCAAGATTGAAGCCAAAATCCATGAAAACTAGTGATACAATGGCATGAGAATGCAAGCTTTTCACACAAGAGTTTCTTGGATTTATATATTAACAGAATATGGTAATAAAAGTACATATACTTACATAATATATGGCTTCCAAAACATCATTAAACTCATATAAAAGTCCTCATACAAATCTGATATAAAACCACTTCAAGATTGAAGCCAAATCCATGAAAACTAGTTATTCATTGAACACGGGGAATGCAATCCTTTCATACATGTATTTATGATATTTTGAATTACAGAGAGTATGGATATGATATTAAATATCCATACATAATATATTCAAGCTTTGACATCGAATATCCTCGGAAAAGTGCAAGCACCACTCCAATAAGTGCGCCATCAACATTAGAATGTGGGGGAATGGAGAAGAATGAATGAGAGAATAGGGAGATATATGAGAATTTGATTGTATGGACCTTAAAATTGAAAATAAAAATACTTCATTAATCTCCAATGAGAGGTCTGAATGACCTCTACATCAACCAACTTGGAAAGGAATCCAACTCCCTCGAAATTGGTTCACAAGCAGGGATAGTGAACACTCACCATGCAATGGACAAGCAAAAGCTCTCCAAAATGCCAAAGGCCAATTAACAAATGATCAAAATCCATTATCATTCCTCATTACGTCCTTTTATTAACTTCATGAGGCCTCCTAAGGTCGAATTCCCCCCCATGGGATTCCTCCAACTCATCTTAGTGGTTTAGTAACTCTCATGACACTTGTCTTCCTCTTCGTGCTCCATTTCTTCCCCTAATTCGAATGGCTGCCTCTAACTCCCAAATTCAACCTCTTGGTGGATATTTTTATCCCTGTAATGTCATATTTTTCATATATCTGCAATCAAGTCTGAATTTGTCATACTTATCATAGAATCTTTCATCGTCTGTTGTCATAGAGTGCATGGAATCTCCTTCCAAGTGGCACACCTTGTCTTCTAGTCTCTTCCTCTTCCATGGGAGTTACTCCCCTTTACCTATTCAAATTCCTTGGCACATTATATGATACTTGACACCACATAACCCTCCAATAACGTTACATTATCCATGTGTTCGAATTTGGAGGAAGATCATGCCAAGTGTGTGGGGAATTTAGTTGTCCAAAGACTCTGCAAGCTTCCAAGTGTCTTCATGAACCCATGCCACCTTATTTTCTTATCATTTATCATTTATGTGACCCATTTAAATGTTAATATGGTAAATTAAATTCCTTTTGAGTCCCATAGCCCCTTATTACAACATTTATGTCTCCATCTCAACCTAGGGAACTAATAGGTTAGTGGAACATTATTTGCAAGTAGTCTTATTTGGAAATTATTTAATTGGGGACATGACAGTTCTCCCCACTCAAGATCGCTTATCCTCAAGAAATTTCAAACATGGATTTTGAATAACCTTATTTCCTTCCAAAACTTTGCTTCAAACCTTACCTGCAATTTGAGTAATGACACTCATGTACTGCAATTGTGTGTTTCCAAAAGTAAGGATATGTGGATCACTGAATATTGATATATCATGTGACATCACCACTAACACTGAAAGGATTAATAAAATCCATAAAAACAAAACTTGCACAAATAATTTTTTTATTTTTTAGACACAAACGGTTATATTATATTTAGAGGTGGTATAACCACAGAAATAGGGTTCAGATTACAAAATGCCCTTGTGGAAGCAGAAAATCAAGTCATCAACCATATTCATCCTTAACAACGCCCTTATGAAAGCGGCAAAGCAGGTCCAAAACACCCATTAGAGGGTTGAAGAAACACAGCTAGAAACAGAGTATAATAGAAGTTGTATCCTATCATTATGCTAATAGAGTCCACCCAAACCTTAAAATACTAACTATAAACAGAAACTGAAAGGAAGACAACATATATACATCAGACAAGGACAAAACGGAAACATTCAGCCGCCTGCAGGAGACAAAACAGAGCAAAATCCACATGCTATGTGGAATTCCCAAAGGAACAGGAAGAAGAACCTAATTTGCTCGCATTTTCCAATTTGACCACCTTGAGCTCGAGTTTGTCAACTTTCACCTCCAAATTTGCTAAAAACCTGAGAATTGCAAATTCAGAATTTTTGATTGTGCGCTTGAATTCCTTTCTCAGGAAAGCCAGGTCTCCTTCCACATTTTCCAATCTTTTGCCTCCTTCGGAGTCAATGATGTCCATCGTTCCTTTGAGCTTCTCCACTTCCTCTCGGATGTCGAAATCAACTAGAGCCAACATGGATGATCCCATCGACTCGAAAGTAGCCATAACAACAACCACTCTTCTGATCACCAGGAATAATCATAGACTTCATTAATTATCACATAACCTTCCCCAACTCTCGGCAGATCGATGAGACCTCTTACATCCTGTGCTCCTACACGAATCGCCCCCTCGTATAAGCATTTAACAATCCTTTGCATCACCTTGGACTCCCACGTGATGGCACGTGACCCCCACATGTCTGAACCATCTCTTAGAGCTATTACAACGACGCCTGTCCTCCTCATGACAATATCCACACGCATCAACCTTTGAACACGTCACCATGAACAATCCCTGGTCCTATGGAAGAGGGTAGAAATCGAGGTTCTTATTGATTTGGAGGGAGCCAAGGCTTAGCATGGAGCCTAGGTTGGCTGCTAAGTCCACCTCCTTATTTTGCACTCTTAGCACATGAAAAAATTTGGCTTTATGGAAAGAGAGAGCTAAGCAATGAATCTTAGATAAAAGATGTCTGAGATGCAAATTATTAGGTAGGTTTCCTTCTACCATTGCTCGGATCACAATCCTCGAATATCCTAGCACAGTGAGCCTTGCAATTCCCTTGTTCTTGGCGAGCACTAGTCCTTGCCAAAGGGCTAAGGATTCGGCAATGTTGTTTGTCTCAATACCAAGTCCCCAAGAGAAGGTAGTTTCAATAATTTCATCCAGGGTAAAGAAAACCCCACCCCCCCTACCACATCTGAACTTGCACAAATAATATTTACCTGCATTTTTTGAAAACCTTTTATGAACTTTCAGCCCTTTTGCTTCTGTATAATTCTTTGAAGTTGGTACTGAGTTGCCAAACTTGAATTTCCAAGATTGCAAGAAAGTTTTAAAGAGGAACCACCATGCTTGTTGTTTCTCTACTTTGATTACAATCACCTTCTCAAGTGGTGACTCAATATCCCCCACTGTTTTTCGCCCCCAAAATTGAAACCAAGCAATACCCAGATCCCATTGCTTGTATTGTACCCTTCCAAACATCACAAGTACAAAATATATATCATGAAAAGACATAACAACATCATACAAGTGTACATCAAGAAGGTACCTCATCAAAGAACCATGAAATTGCTTGTACATCCAGGTAAGTATATCATCATGTGGCCCATGCACACAAGCATCAAGTATTATATTAGATCTGCCCCAATGACATAGGTGAGGATCCCATGTCCCATAATGCTGCTCCAAAAAAATATAATGTGTATCAAGATAATCAGCCATGTGCTCTTTCATCCAAGAAGTGAATGAAGAACCTCCACCAAAATCCGAATCATATAAGGAGAAAAGAAAACATGAAGACTTCAAGTGGCTCAAAGAAGTCGCAGCAATGCACCCATGGATATGTATATCATCATGATGAAACAAAGGTTGCTCCTACAAATGTAAATAAGAATGTGCTCTAGTCATGTCATCATCAAAAGGAGAGATAGGAGTTTCATACTCCTCGTGTGGCACCATCAAAAAGAAACATTTCACCCATACTTCATTAGGATGAATGTTGCACAATTTGGAAGTGTAGGATGTTGGAGAAAGAAGCAATTCACCCAAATGATAAGAAAGTGATAAATTTTCATCATGTGGAGGATCCATAGGGGTAGGAACATGCACCTCCCTCAAATATGCAAAACTGTCCTCATATGTTTTTTCCAAGGTAGTGGAATCATGCACTTCTTCAAAAAGTGTGTAACCATTTTCAAGAGGGAAATCAAGTTCCCCTTCCACCAAAACAAGTGATTGGATGTCATCAATCTCATATTCAAACACATCAAGAACCTGCAATTTTTCATGTTTCTCATGATCCCTCATGTCATGAGAATCCTCCAAGCAATCTACTATATGACAATCTGAAACATAGGAGGAAGAACACGTATCTTACAACCTATCAAGAAGTTACTCTTTTTGAATTTTGAGCTTACAAATATCCTCATTATTATTCAATTATGCTTCATGTAACCATTCATTAAGCTCAACCAAAATGTTTCTATCAAAAATCAAGGACATGAAATTACCTTCAATGTTGCACATTGTTCTTTGAATCTTCTCCATGTCTTCAAGGAAGAATGTATCCTACGATGAAGAAAATTTCCAATAATAATTTTACACCAATGCTTTAGTGTCATTGAGGATGCTAAGGGCCTCATGGATATTCATTTCACTCATCTTTAAAGACCCTTCATTGAAGGATGGTTCATGGGATTGAACATCCTCTTCTTCTTTCTTCTTGATTTGATCAACTTCTTGAAGCTCAAGTGGTGATGGGGAAGTTGACCTTGGTTCTTCACTAGTTGCTACAAGGTCTTCATCTTTATGCTCATGAGAAATTTGGCATGCAACAACATTTTCAAATATGATCTCTATGTCACCAACATAGAGTTGTGGGCACCCATCAGTAGGCACTCCTTCACAGTTCAAGCATCCATCAGTATATGCCCTTTGGTACATTTCCATAGTAGAATGTGCCTTAGAATGATATTCAATAGTTTCAAGGAACTCTTGTTCATTCTCATGTGATTTCTCCTCATGTTTTTCAAAGTCACTTGGGAGTGACTTTCGATCCTCTTGATGTGATACCTTTTCTACTTCACCACCCACATAACTTGGTGACTCCTTGGTCTCCTCCATACTTGTGGATTTCTGATTGTTCTTCAATGATTTAAAATCTACCATATTGTGTCTAAATACATGCAACCAATCATCAAAGTCTTCAAAAATAATTGTCGTATGTGTCTCTCCATGATGGAAAATACTACTACCCCCTGTTGCCAGCTTACCCATAAGTTGGCTAGCCATTAATTCGAACCCTTGCATAAGCTGCTTGGTCGTATCATCAAAAAATTAATGAGTTTCTTAAATTCATATCTATCATCCATAAATTCAATACGTGCCAAGACCATGCTCTGATACCACTGTAATGTCCCTACTTGGAATTTTGGAGAAAATTATAAATTGGGCAAATTCAAGCTTGACTAGTCATGACTCTAAAGGGTTCCAACTTTCTCCAAATGGTCCCAAATTTGAAAGGAAATGGTATGATGAGTATTAATACATACCAAGGTGTTTTATGGACACTTTGTATCTTACTTTACACCTCAGAAACCTTGTTTTGGGATGGTTACAAAAAGGCCAAAATTACTAGGAAATTGTGATGAAATCCCCCCTATGGTGTAGGCCAACTGGGATTCCCAATTCATGTACGAACCTACCAAATTTGTAAGAAGATTCTAGGGACTGATATAATACCTCATGGAATTTCATTGCACATGGTTATTAGTTCTGCAAACTGGTTATAGAGTTCCACATTCGTTTGATAACTTTCAGTGAAATTGCTTATGGGGAAATTGCATAACTAGCTCGATTTTGACATATGAAAGGTAGAGTCAAAGGCTCAGATCAGGATTTGACATATAGAGACCATATACACCATAAAAATTTATTCTCAAACAATTCTAAACACCATATAAATCCCTTCATACAATTCTTGTATACATCTCATTCAGTATGGGATTCAAATACATGAAAACTAGCGAACTAGTAGCATGGAATTGCAAGAGTTTCACATATGGATTTCTTGGATTTCGACCCACAGAGAATAGGGACATGAAATGATAGAGTAACACATCATATATGTCTGTCACAACATCATCAAACTCAAATAACATCCCTCATATAAATATGATACAAGACTCCTTCAATATTGAAGCCAAAGTCATGGAAACTGGTGATTCAATGGCATGGGAATGCAAGAATTTCACATATGGATTTCTTGGATTTCGACCCACAAAGCATAGGGACATGAAATTACAGAGTAAAACATCATATATTATTTTCATAACATCATACAACTCATAGAATATACCTCATACAAATATGGCATAAAACTACTTCAAGATTGAAGCCAAAATCCATGAAAACTAGTGATACAATGGTATGAGAATGCAAGTTTTTCACACAAGAGTTTATTGGATTTTGACACGACTATCATATGGGCATGTGAGTATATAGTAATACATAATATATTTCTTCCCAAACATAATAAAACTCATATGAAATTCCCCATACAAATCTGATATAAAACCACTTCAACATTGAAGCCAAATCCATGAAAACTAGTTATTCAAGAGAATGGCGAATGCAAGCCTTTCATACATGTGTTTCTGATATTTCAACTTACAGGGAACATGGAGATGATATTACAGATCCATACATAATATACCCAATCTTGGGCATTGAATATCCTCAATAAATTGCATGCACCACTCCAACAAGTGCGCCATCAACATGAGAGTGTGGGGGAATGGAGAAGAATGAATGAGAGAATAGGGAGATAGATGAGAATTTGATTGTATGGAACTTCAACCTGCAACTAAAATTCCCCTATTAATCTCCAATGAGAGGTATGGAGGGCCTATCCATCACCCCACTTGGAAAGGAATCCAACTCCCTCGAAATTGGCTCACAAGCAGGGAGAGTGAACACTCACCATGCAATGGACAAGCAAAAGCTCTCCAAAATGCCAAAGGCCAATTAAAAAATGATCAAAATCCATTGTCATTCCTCATGAAATCATTTTTATTAACTTCATGATGCCTCCCAAGGTTGAATTTCCCTCCATATGATTCCTCCAACTCATCTTAGTGGTATAGTAACTCTCATGACACGTGTCTTCCTCTTCATGCTCCAATTCTTTCCCCGATTCGAATGGCTTCTTGTAAATCCCAAAATCGACCTTTTGGTGGCAATTTTTAGCCCTTTCATGTCATATTTTTCATATGTCTTCAATCAGGTCTGAATTTGTACTTGTCATAGAATCTTTCATCATTTGTTGTCATAGATTGCAAAGAATCTCCTTCCAAGTGGCACATCTTGTCTTCTAGTCTCTTCCTCTTCTATGGGAGTTACTCTCCTTTACCTATTTGAATTCCTTGGCTCATTATATGATATTTGACACCACATAACCCTCCAATAATGTTACATTACCCATGTGTTCAAATTTGGATGAAGATCATGCCAAGTGTGTGGGGAATCTAGTCATCCAAAGGCTCCACAAGCTTCCAAGTGTCTTCATGAACCAATGACACCTTATTTTCTTAGAATTTATCATTTATGTGACCCATTTAAATGTGAATATGGTAAACTAAAGTTCTTTTGGGTTCCATGGCCCCTTACTGCAAAATTTATGTCTCCATCTCAACCTAGGGAACTAGTAGGTTGGTGGAACATTATTTGCAAGTAGTCTTATTTGGAAATAATTTAATTGGGGACATGATTTCCACCTTATGGTAGTAGGTTTCCTCAGTCTTATTGTCACACTACATTGATCATCCACGTAATCTAAAAGGATGTTATCTCTATTGCTTTGTCAATGTTAATTGCATATCAACACCCTTTCATTATTAATTTGAATGCATTAAAAGAGTATTTTCTTGATTTCTTTGTCAATGTTAATTTTATATCAATACCCTTTCATTATTACTGAGAAGGTATTAATTGCATATTTTTGAGTTAAAGTGGCATGACTATATTGGGGACACATCTCCCCACCACTAGCATGCACTGGCCTACAAGAGAGAGGGATAGTGTTGGTGGTGGAAACACTCTCTCTAATTGATTATGAACAACTCCTTTCAAAATTAGTCACAAAATTTCAAAAAGGAAAATACGGGTGATAATAGTTTTGCATCATTGCCAAGGAATGAAGTCCAACTCTTTATGATCAGTCAATTGCCTACACAAAAAATGTGATTAGAAATAGTTCTTTGAATAATAGAGTTTTCTATCAACAACTCCATCTAGTGGATGAGATTCCATGAACCAATGGAATATACCATTGACTATATTGCTAAGATGATTGACAAGATGGTTGATATATGTTACAAGATGATAGATATTTTTTGGCTTCTCAACTAAAAAGTTGCATAAGCATAACAAAATCAACAAGCATATCTTCTTGAGGATTCTGAACATGACAAGTACAATGTTGTGAATATGCATGTTGGTTTTGACTCCCATTTCCAAAGAAAGAAGATGATTATGAGAAAATCCACCACAAAGATATGGATCACTAAGGGAATCCATTAAGTTTTTATATTAAGACATTGAAGTATAAGAAACAACCTGAGTGAGCCTAATGATCAAGAATGTGTGTTTCCTCCTGGAAAGTCACAGGTTCAAATTCGAAGGGAGCTAGGATATGTACACTTCTATAGACTTTAGCAGTTAAATCATTGTGGAGAGGAGGTCCCTTGTCCCACAAACAAGGGGGTATCGTACACCAAATTGGTGTCTGTCTTGGAGGTGACCTTAAAAATAGATTAGTACAACCTTAGTGGGCCTAACGGTTAAGAACATGTGTTTCCTCTTGGGAGATCATAGGTTTAAATATGGAGGGGGGTAGGGTATGTACACCTCTGTAGACTTTAGCAATTAAATTGTTGGTGGAGGGGGGTCCCTTGTCTCACGAAAAAGGGGGCCTCATGCACCAAATTGGCAACTGGCTTAGTTGTGACCTTAAAAAGATATTATTATTATTATTATGGAATATCTTTGCAACATGAAGAACAATTTTCAATTAAGGCAATAAATAATTTGCCCCACTATGAGGGGTTGATAGTAGTTGTTGTTATTTTTTAACAAAAAGATACTCATTATGAGCTCAACGTGTCACTTACAAGAATAGAACCTTGGTGGGGAGGATAACTCTCCATCCCACAACCATAGGCCCAAATGACCAACCCTACAAGTACTTGTACATACTGTGCACCAAATTGTTAATCAAGCATAATTTTGAATGAACTTTCCTAAGTATTAACAAAAAAAATTCATAACATTTCACATATGACATTGTAACTCGTTGGTCTTACTAGTTGTTGGCTATTTTTATGCTAAAATAATGATTTATTATTGGACCCTGTGTTCAAGGTTGCAAGATAACCATTGCTTATTTGTATGAACAACTTCGCAGAAAACCCTCCGAGTATGTCCCATGACCCATGGATGGTAAATGGGGTAACCTTCAAGACCCAGGATTTCCCCAACTTTAGGGGAAGAGATCCCATGTTTGACTCATGACCGCTTGAGCTAACCATTGGAACTATCAAAACAAATGTTGTATTATATTATGGCTTCTATAATATTTTCAAACATAAGATTTATGACAACTATAATTTATATGTTTTATTACATTAATTTGAACGAAAATTGTTGAAATTTGTCCTCCATGTTTTCCAGTCCAAATAACCAATAAATGCATGGAATAAGCAGTGTTATTGTGATATGTCACTTGTTTATGAAATCCATATAGGGTTTCACATAGGTTTATGGCATTCAATATCCACCTTGTGTGTATAATTTAATGTTGAGGCCGTGGAGATATGCACCATTAGATCATTTAATGCTGAGGTTGTGGAGATATGTACCATTAGATTTGGTCAACAGTGCACATGTCAAATATAACAGTGCATATCTCTGCAGCCACAACATTAAATCTTGCACATAAGGGTTTCATTCACATAATCTAGGGTTTGTATAGGGCGTTGGTTTGAAATCCAGACCCGAGTTCCATAAATGAAAGTCAGGTTTCTGTATAAGGTTTTAGTTTGAAATGCATAGGGTTCCCAACTAAAAATATAGGGTCTCAAATGTTTGTCCTACGTGAACCAATTAATTCTTTCCCTCGATCCAGGACGACAACAACCTACTTCGCTTCTCACATCTCCAATTTCGAATTCTTTTTTTTTCAAGTAGAAATTTTTTTTGTTCCTTAGTATTCATTTAGAATCAAATTGAACAATAGATCATTACATCATAGAAACCCATCCTTGGAGTGGTTATAAACCAGTGCAGATCCAAATCCTAGGCTCTATCAAGCACCGAGAGGGATCAAATCTACCGATATGCAAACCTCTCCTCAAATAGATCTTTGAGTACAAAACCTCTCATTGAGTGCTAGGATTTGGATCTTTACTAATGAGTCCTTTCCCTTAATTGAACTTATTTTCAACTATACATATCAACTCTTACCATTATACATATCAACTCTTACATAAGTAGTTCTTATTATACATAGTAAATAATTTATATAAAAAATTTAATTATGTTTAACCTCCTTGGATTTGATACCACTATGTTTGTATAAACCTAAAATTTAAATAATATTTATATAAACCTAAAAATTAAATTATATTTAAATAAAAATAATTTTTTTTATTATATATAATTATATTATATTTTAAATATAACTATAAATTATATTTTAATTTTAATTTAAAATTAAATTTGAATATGTTAATAACTTAGGTAAGTTGTTTAGCAACGCATTTTAGTGCGTACTGTTAATGCAATTAAAATTCATGCCTTATCTCTGCTTCCTATTCGTGAGAAAAAATGTTCACAATGTTGAGAGTCTTGTGAATCTCTTCGAGAGTTTTATCGATAAAAATGCCAGCAATAGCTTCAGCCCTCAAATCCAGTAAGTGTTGGAGTATCGGTACAACCTCCACATGGTATAACCGTCGCACCTCTGGGAATATAAAACAAGTGGACTAACTGCCACTCCTAGTGATAGGGCCTTGTGCTGGGTTTCAAATGTTCACCAACATCTGCAGGTTTTGGTGTAACGACAAACCTTACATGGTATCAGAGCATAGGTCTCAAGTTCAATTCCCCCGAGCTACACCGGAGGCGAGGTGTTGGAATATCCGTACAACCTCCACATGGTATAACCGCTGCACTTTTGGGAATATGAAACAAGTGGACTAACTGCCACTCCTGGTGATAGGGCCTTGTGCTGGGTTTCAAATGTTCACCAACATCTACAGGTTTTGGTGTAACGACAAACCTTACAGTAAGTTGTAGATATGGAGGCAGTTGGAAGCCATCGTAAGTTGTAAAAGTGTGGGTACATCATCCACAAGATGTTTCACAAACTCAGCATCCCATTTTCTGACGTTATTGATTGCGGCTGCATCCAGAGAATAATGTAGATGATGGTATTCACTCTAATCAAACACCATTTTCAAAATATAAAACATAAAACATGAAAGCTAAAAACTTAAAATAGTTTTTATGTTTTATATAAAACATAAAACATGACGTAAAATAGTTTTTATGTTTTATATAAAACATGAAACATGAATAGGTGAAAAGTAAAATAATTTAGCACACTGGAGCAATTTTTTTCAAAAAAAAAACCTAAACTATTAAAATGTTGACTATAACCTATTAATGTTGAAACTATGAAAAGGTAACAAATATAGATTTTTATTCTTATTCTGATTTGCCAAAATAAAAATGTATAGTTTCCAGAAAATATTTACTGTCAAATGACGGGCTTGACTCAACAATAGTGCTCAGTGCTCAGTGCTAAGTGCTGAGACTTATACTAAATAATAACAATAACGATTTGATGGTTATCTAAATGTAAGATTGTGGTATTTCAGTATTCTCCTAAATTTCATTCTTAGCCCCTTTACGCCTCTCCACCTAAAATCTCAAAATGACTTGTCCCAGAATTTCGATCGTTCAGAACATCCAAAAATTAGGTGTTATTTTTTTATATACACACGAGTGAGCGACCCGAACAATGACAATAACTTGTATCATACGCAAAATTATCTCTGGAAAGCCGAATTATAATCAAATTAACAATGGATGTTAGTTAAATTTACATATATGAATTGTTAATACATCACAATGCATACTAATTGTTTGAATGGATACTCTGAACTGGATTTTTACCATGAAGATAATATGGGTAGGAGTAACAATTGCATTGAGATATCTGGCAGCACCAAGAGCTAAGCAATTGTGGGTTGATTGGATTTGGACACCCAATTGTCTAGTCTAGTGCTGTAAGAGACAATGGATTCCTGGTTTTTCTTACCATGAAATTCTGAAGGTAAGTATCCAACAAATAATGGTTTGGGTGATGAGCACTGTCTTGTTGGTCTAGTAATGAGTAATTACAAGAGAAAACCCGAGCCTTAAAACTATATATTGGTCTAGTAATTGAAATGCTTGCTATGGCAAAATCATGCATGGTTTTGCTATAAAACTCAATCAACTTTTTGCAATTAATCCTGTAGCTAGAGATAAATAATGTCAAGGAGATAAATTTACCTGTTAGCATATTCTCTCTTCCATGGTTTTCTTAGAGTAGATTTTGCTTTCCTTTTAGCTGGTTTTCTTATCTTTGTCATAGACTATGCTTTTTATAAAAAAAATTGTTCCTTATATATGTATATTAGCTTTCAAAAGAAAATACAAACGAAAATACATGGCCGACATATTATTCATTTGTTACAAAAGTTACAATATCTCCCTCACACTCATACTCTCAACAATATTATTTTTGGCCGACTTGTTACAAACCTTACAAATCACGTTACAAGATCTCTCCCATAATATTCACTATCACTATTATTTTTTGCCAACATGTTACAAACGTCACTAATGTTACATCACGTTACAAGATCTCCCCCACACTGGGCTCTAGAGCGCCTCTCGGCGCAACAAACAGTCCGCTCCAAACTTATAGTTCAACATACAGTTAAAAAAACCCGTGCCAATAAAGCGTACAACCAACTCTCCATGAAAGAGCAATTGTTACATAAATTAACACGCCACTAGAGAAAACCTAAAAACACATTATTTACAATTCAGTGATTTGAATATATCAGCAACAACTAATGTTTCCTCAATGTATTTTTAAAATTCAATAGTCCTTCTTGAAAGCCTAAGGCTTTCTTGGAGAGGGAGTCAACCACCTCATTGTATTCCCTGTATATATGTGCAATATCCACCTTCAAGAAAGAGTCTAATGGTAGGGATGTACAACTTCACCATTGAAGGAGATTAAGGACCTAAATATGTGATCTAGCGTTATCCTAGTTGACGATCACAAATGAATCACCATAAATATGGAGGGAGGGTATGCCAATGCTGCTAGAAAAATAAACCAAACACCATAGTGCTAGGAGCTCGACTTTTGTATTAGTTCCACAACCACAATTAAACAATAGTTTGAAATGATGATTCTCATTCAACACCATATACATGCTCGCACGACTATCATTTAGCTGAGCAACCCCATCGAAAAATCATACAACCAATGAGATCACAGGTGGAGGACTGATATGTTGAATTTTAGGAACAACCTCTGTAGAATACTCTTTATATAGTCCCAATGTTTTGATAGAACATAGTAGTAAAGAGGGAGAAGTTCCTGGATATCCATAATTCCCAACAGATGAAGATAGGTAAGATTCCATGTTGCATTTTAGTTTTGAACCATTGTTCAAGGCCGTCGACAAATGTTGTGGAGCCCCAACGCCTAGAGCAATGGAATTCCTTCATAATACAATTCTACAACCCTTTACAAAAAGTGCACTCCACAAAGAGATTGAAAAGAGATTCATCTACACTATAACACAATTGGCAAATATTAGGCCCAACCCAACCTCTTTTGGATAAGTCATCCCAAGTGAGGACGTTGTTCTCACATCATAACAAGGTAAAACATTTAAGATTAAGCATGTTTTTCCATTTCCATATGTCCTTGTGCCACCACTTGTGTATTTTAGGTGATAGGGACCAAGCAATGAAGGAATAGACATCCTTAGCTGTGACCTGTCCTGTCAAATTGTTTCCAGTCCAAGCTAAAGTATCTACTTCCTCAGATAAACGAATTCTATACCTGTTCAATGCATAAATGTACCTTGACCACTCTTTAGTCCATATGTTGCTAAGACCCAAATCATCAACTGAGAGCCAGTAAGAAGTTGAAGGTTGTGATCCTATAGGTCTCTTAATGTAATTCAATGTTGAATATCCTAATCCTGATAGATGATTTATGATGCTAGGGGATAGTCTATAAGCCTCTTCACTAACAATATAAGGATCCACACCAATGAAGACCATCTGAACATTACCAATCCTCCATGTCAATGCTTTATTTATCGATGTAAAAAATCGAATAAATCCATTCCAAATGATGGATGTTGCCCTAATAATCCTTCTCATCAATTATGATCCAAGATAAAAGAGAGTGGTTCTTAGTGTATTTAGCATGGATTACTTTGTTCCATAGACCTGTACCAAATAAACCACACCACATACTTTTAAGTTTGAGTGCTAAGCCAAACCAAAAGATGTTTTTGATGTTCCAACCACCTTCATTATAAGGCTTTAATATTTTCTCCCAATTAAATAGGTGTGTCTTATTACCATCCTGAGCTCCAAACCAGAGGAAATGGAACCATTTTTTTCTAATAACCCAAAGAATTGAGGCATAATTTTTTTACCTAGGATAACCAGTAAACTGAGATAGCCACTAGTACTGACCGAAACAGGTATAACATCCCAAATACTTAAAGCATGAGGTCAAATTAATGAAATTGAAAGGCAATAAGGTAGTGATTTGAGCCACTGTCCCCAAATCCACACCATTCCTGAGAAAACTGGATTTTGCCACACTAACCTCCATGCCGGTTGCAGTACAAAAAAGGTATACAATCTCTGCAAAATGAGACTACTCCTCTGCAATACCGACCCCAAAGAGGATAACGCCATAAACAAATAAAATATGAGTTAAGAACAAATTTGGATCAATTTTTATACCACAAATAAAGCCTTCCTCTTTAGCTTTATATATCATTTTGCTTAAACCTTCTATGTCCAACAGGAAAAGGAGCGGGCATAGGGGGCGTCCTTGACGAAGGCCTGTGGAACACTTAAAGAATCTAGTCGGGTTCTCGTTGATAAGGAGAGCCAAACAAGTAAAGGTAATACACCCCATGATCCAATTGGTGACCCCCAGAGGCAAACCATTCTATAAAAGTAACAACCTCAAGCAATTAAACCTGTCATGTGCTTTAACTAGGTACATCATAAGGATCGGTGCATCCAGATTCTTTGCTTTAATGGACTATAAGCATTCCTAAGTGATGCCCACTGCATCAAGGATTGGTCAGTTACCAAATAACCCAAATTGTTAAGAGGAGATGACCTCTGCAAGTTTTGGCTTGATCCTATTGGAAATTATTTTTCTGATAATATTATAGGCCAAATTGCAAAGTGAAATAAGACAATAATCCACAAAAGACTCTAGTTGTCACATTTAGGGATAAGTGTGATGAAGGTTGAATTGAGTGCCCCATAAACATATCTATCCATTCTAGATTGTTCCACAATCTTAAGAAGGTCATTCCCCATTATATCAAAGAAAGCTAAGTAAAATTCCACTAGCCATCCATCATGCCTGTAGCTTTTATCCTTGGAAAAATCTTTAAGTACATCCTCAATTTCCTTAAAAGCGAGTGACCTGCCAATAAGAGAACCTTCCTCTATAGAGAAAAAGGAAGGGAATGTAGCATTGACCTTCATCTTCTCATTAATAGGTGAATTACGTGGGTCCTTGAAGAGCTGAGAGAAATGCTCAACGACCAACTGTTCAGGCTCCCTATTAGCACTCACCTAGATCCCATCAGCATCCCTAAGATCCCAATTAGAGTTCAAATTTTTCCAATGACTAGTGAAACTGTGAAAATTTTTGTATTGTTATCTCTGTGTGAGCCCAAATGGCTGTGCTTTTCAAACTCTATGCATTCTCCTCCTGAAGTAACATAAAATATTTCCTCTTTTCCAAGTTTGCAAGCCTCATTTTATCCTTGTTGGATAGAAAGCTCGAAGAGTTTGTAACAAAGATATGGCTAATACTAGCCTCAATGGTCCTCAAATCATGAGAATTTGATTGCTTTTTCAATTTCTCCCATCCATCCACCAAGTGTTTTAATGCTTTTAATTTCCCCACCAATCTCTTAATGTCATCATCTTTAAAAGGACCACACAGGGTATTCCAATTAGATCAAACCATAGTGCATAAATCATCGTCTTGTAACTAGCTATGGTTAAATACAGAGGGAAATTTCTGTCCTGATTGTGATCTTTCCAACTGTAGGCAGATAGGATCGTGATAAGAAATAACTAAGTCAATCACTTAAGACCGATACCTATCCAATGTATCAGTGAAAGATTCAGAAAAAAAGAAATCAATCCAACCGCTTGCTAATACCAACAGAGCCAGTACATCCATTGCACCAGGTTGGTCATAGAATAGTTGGGACCACATCAACCAAACAATGGTTATGGAAAAGATGGGAAAAATGATAGGATAAAGGATCCAAAGAAGGATGTTCACCCCCAATTTCATTCGACGAAATAGTGATTTTAAGGTCACCTACAATAATGAAATTGGGAGTATCCAAAAGCCCACTACATTCAACATTGTGTAAGAATTCCTCACGTTTTTATAGGGTGCATAACAATTAAGTATGGAAATAGTATTTGGTAAACCCTTCACATTTCTTTCGAGTAGGATCCCCCCACAGATTCGATATGGGAACAAATTTGTCAATAAGGGGTTCCATCACGCTAATAACCCCCCCGACAATCCAATGGCATTTGTGGCACAAAATTTCCAGGTAGGAAACAAACGAGAAAAGGAAATCATTGCAAAGGAGTTGGGACACATGGTTTCTTGAAGCGAGATAATATTTGGTTTGGGAACAGAAAAAAAGTCTACGGAGGGATATGGTTTTAGGTTGACCCACAAAACCCCTTAAGTTAAACAAGAAAAGCAACATTAAGTACTCGTGTTAGCGGGCAATGATTGTTTTAAGGGAAAGAGTGTTTGAAGAACACGACGAAGTGAAAGTTGCCACATCTTGGAGACAAATAGAGAGTGGGACATCGTTTCCATCATCCGCAATCTCCTGAGCTTCAACATGGGAAGTATCATTACACTTACCCTTATGCCTATTTTTGCTTATAGTCACATTATGATGCTGAATGGAGGCAATGGGAATTACATAGGGATCCTTCGAATCACGGTCTAAGTAAACTTAAAGAGGAGACTTATATGAGCCCCCAACATACAAGGATGCATACCCTTGTTGTCCCCTGGATGTAGATTCCCCTCAAACTAAGGGTATAGGTTTTTGAAGGGGAGGAAAACCCACATCGTTAACCCCCAACCCACTACAATCTGGAAGCTCAATAGCTTTATAGGCTGAGGGAGAGCTATTAAGAGAGCAAAGAATAGTGCATTGGTTAGATTCCTGGGAGGTGGGAAATGGATTGCCAGGTGTAGTAGATGAACATACCCCCCTCCAACGCCCTTTCACAAACAACCCAAGATTTAAAAAACTTAGACTCTCTTTCCACTGAATATAGAAGGATAACATTCACATTAGATAGACCTTCATAGGGTGAAGGGGAGTTTTCAAAATGAGACCACTCCTCTACAAAACCTGCCCCAAAGAGGATAACATCATTAATAAATAAAATACGAGTTAAGAACAAATTTGGATCAATTTTATACCACAAATAAATCCTTCCTCTTTAGCTTTATAGATCAATTTGCTTAAACCTTCTACGACTAACAGGAAAAAGGAGTAGGGATAGGGAGCATCCTTGTCGAAGTCCTCTAGAACACTTGAAGAATCTAGTTGGGTTCCCATTGATAAGGACCACAAAACAAGCAAATGTAATACACCCCATGATCCAATTGGTGACTCCTAGAGGCAAACCAATCTATAAATGTAACAACCTTAAGTAATCCCAATTAACTCTGCCATACGCTTTAACTAGATCCATCTTAAGGATCAATGCATCTCGATTCTTCACTTTAATGGAGTGTAAGCATTCCTGAGTGATGCCCATCACATCAAGGATTTGTCGGTTACCAAGAAACCCAAACTGTTCAGAGGAGATGACCTCTGCAAGTTTTGGCTTAATCTTATTTGAAAGGATTTTCATAATATTCTTATAAGCCATTACAAAGTGAAATAGGACAATAATCCACAAAAGACTCTGGTTTGTCACATTTAGGGATAAGTGTGATGAAGGTCAAAGTGAGTGCCACAGAGACATATCCATCCATTCTAGATTCTTCACAATCTTAAGAAGGTCATTCCCCAGTATACCAAATAAAGCTAAATAAAATTCCATCGACCATCCATCAGGCTCGGGGATTTTATCCCTGGCAAAATCTTTAAGTACATCCTCAATTTCCTTCAAAGTGATCGACTTGCCAATAAAAGAACCTTCCTTTGTAGAGAAAAAGGAAGGGAATGTAGTAACGCCTTTTAGCTTCTCATAAAAAAGGTGAATTACCAGGGTCCCTAAAGATTTGAGAGAAATGCTCAATGATCAATTGTTCAAGATGCCTACTAGTACTCACCCAATTTCCATCACCATCCCTAAGATCCCAAATAGAGTTCAAATTCTTCCAGTGACTACTGAAACTGTGAATTTTGTTTATATTGTTATCTCTATGCGAGATCCAAATGGATATGCTTTTCAAATGCCATGCCTTCTCCTCCTAGAGTAACACAAAAATGTTCCTATTTTCCAAGTCTGCAAGCCTCATTTTATCCTCGTTGGATAGATTACCCGAAGAGTTTAGAACAAAGATATGGTTAATACTAGCCTCAATGGTCCTTAAATCATGAGAATTTGATTGCTTTTTCAATTTCTCCCATTCAACCAACATGTGTTTTAATGCTTTTAATTTCCCCACCAATCTCTTCATGTCATCATCTTAAAAAGGATCATAGAGGGTATTCCAATTAGATCGGACCATAGTGTAGAAATCATCGTCTTGTAACTAGCTATGGTTAAATTTAAAGGGAAATTTGTGTCCCGATTGTGATCTTTCCAACTGTAGGCACATAGGATCGTGATAAGAAATAACAGATTAAATCACCCAAGAGCGATACCTATCCAATTTATCAGTGAAAGATTTAGAAAAAAGAAAGCAATCCAACCGCTTGCTAATACCGATAGAGCCAGTATGTCCATTGCACCAGGTCGGTCTAAGAATAGTTGGGATCACACCAACCAAATGATGGTTCTGGAAAAGTTGGGAAAAAGAATCGGATAAAGGATCCAAAGAAGGATGTTCACCCCAAATTTCAGTTGACGAATAGATTGAGGTCACCTACAACAATGAAATTGGGAGTATCCAGAAGCCCACTATATTCAACATTGCGCTAGAATGCCTCAAGGTTTTTATAGGGTGCATAGCAATTGAGTATGGAAATAGTATCCAGTAAACCCTTCACATTTCCTTCCAGTAGGATCCCCCCACATATTCGATATGGGCTCAAATTTGCCAACGAGGGGTTCCATCGCACCAATAAACCCCCCGACAATCCAATGGCATTTGTGGCACACACTTTCCAGGCAGGAAATAAATGAGAAAAGGCAATCATTGCAGAGGAGTTAGGACACATGGTTTCTTGAAGTAGGATAATATTAGGGTTGGGAATGGCAAAAAGTCTATGGAGGGATTTGGTTTTAGGTTGACCCTTGAAACCCATTAAGTTAAACGAGCAAATCAACATTAAGTACCCATGTTAGCGGGCAATGGTGCTCTAAGGGCCCGAGTGTTTGAAAAACATGGCTAAAGGAAAGATGCTGCATCCTAGAGAAAAAAAAGAGTGGGACATCGCTGCCATCATCCATAGAGTCTCGAGCTTCAATATGGGAAGTATCATTACGCTTACCCTCCTGCCTATTTTTGTGTATAGTCACTTTCTGATTCATAATGGAGGCAATGGGAATCACAGAGAGATCCTTTGAATCATGGTCTAAGTAAACTTGAAGAGGAGACTTATATGAGCCCCCAACCTATAAGGATGCAGACCCCCAACCCCCCCTTGATGTAGAGTCCCCTAAAACCAAGGGTCCAGGGTTTTGAAGGGGAGCAAAATCCATATCGTTAACTCCCAACCCACCACAATATGAGAGCTCAATAGCTTTATCGGTCAAGGAGATATACCTTGGGAGGTGGGACAAGGGTTTCCAGGTGTAATAGACGGACATACCCCCTCCAATGGCCTTTCACAGGAAACCCCAACTTTAAAAAACTTAGACTTTCTTTCCACTGAATCTAGAAGGAAAACATCTACATTAGATATACCTTGATAGGGTGAAGGGGAGTCTTTGTTATACATACCTGTAACCATGCCTGCCAACAGAGAGTGAGTTGATACATTAGTCATTCCCAGAGGCCTTGCTTTGTTTGAAGATGAGCTGAGTTCCTTGGAGTCTGAAAAAATACCATCATATAAGAGCTTGTGGCACTTGTTTTTGAGGTGACTTGTGTTCATATAAAAGTGACAACATAATGGTATCTTCAAGTAATCTAATCTCTGGGGAATAGTCCGGTTGCCCGAAATGATATCAGTCTTTGCCAGTAAACCCTAAGAAACGTCCGGCTCCACCATGACTGATGCCATGCACTTATCAATGACATGAAGCATTTTATCATCAACTGCCACAAATTTCCCAAGTTGTTTCATCAACTGAATGAAAATGTCCTTAGTCTAGAGTGTTAGAGGAAAACCCGGTAGGAGTACCCACAAATGATGCTTAATAATCCTTTCTCGATGTGGGTCAAAAGATGAATGCCATCGATAGAGAACAAGAGAGTCGAAATCAATAACCCAAAAGCCTTTCCATATTTTTTTTTGTGTGTGTTAGACATCTCCAAAAAGAGAGAGACCATCCAAGTGTTCGCAAGGATACTGATACTGAGAGAGTAGTTAATAAAGGGTCTCCAATGGGCTGATATCCAGGTCACTAACTCCTCTTTCTTCATCCTCATGTACTCAAACCTACATATCAGATGGACAACGCTTCCACTCGATCCATATTGACATCGTGACCAACAACAAATTGGTGCCTTATGTTCCTTGGCTTTGTATGCTTTGAGCCAATGCTGGTTTTTGCCATAGCCCCAATAATGCATTGCCAAAAGGGCTATCAAACAAAAAAGGCAACAATTCAGGGTTTGACAAAGGTTCAAAGTGTGAGATGGGAACCAACCAGCCGAATCGAGGCAAAAGGAACCTTCATGCAACCCGCTACCTATCGGGCAGGATTGACCGAGCATACCAAGGTTAGCCGTAAAATCCCGTGACCATTCGAACCATCCATATCAGTTTAAAAAAATGAAAACCGATCAGATAAGACAAAATAGAGATAACGGAATAACCACATATAGGCCTAGGTAAACACATAATAAAGAGAACAACAAGCAAGAGAAAACAAGAAAAAACACCAAATTGCAATCGCGAAAAAAATTCCCGCTTTTTAATACGTAGTTGGTACTAAACTCTATCGTTGAGAGAACGGACTCCATGTGCAAGTTCAGGAACCATAAAAAAATACAAAGAGAACCACAACCCCGGCGGATCACCTTGGAACCCTTAGAACCCTTAGGTCAGCTGGTAGTCCAAACCCCCAACATCACAATGGCGGACAAGGCAAACGGAATGACCAGGCATTAGATTGCCACATTTCCGAAAAAAAACAAAAACGAATAGAACCCTAGTTAACTACGACGAACGACCAGGGTGGTCATTAACATACTATACTGTAATCGGTCGCCCTGGAGGAGCAGGCGCGCGAGGGTCGCCATAGCCGTTCCATCAGATGCTCGAAAGGTGCTCCCGTTTTCCAAGCACCGGTTTCGAATTCAGTTTCCGGTGGGTGGTCTCCGGTTTCGAATTCAGTTCTCTCTGGAAGTCCAGGTTTCAGGTTTCTGATACTTTTGTCTCCTCTTCCTTTTCTCTGCTATTTTCCGCTCGACTAGTTCTTATTTGTTTTTAATGGGGAAGTCTGTAATGTTCGACAAGTATGATGAATGAATTAGATGCATGAGATGAAATCGTTTCTTCGTCCCTGAATGTAAAAATATGAGGCATTTACGATTTCTCTGAATTGTTGCTGCTCATGAAATGCACTGCATGTTTAGGGTTAATTTAACGACTGCAGTAGTTTAAATAGCAAATGGTTATTTTGTGAATACACTATAACGTTGCGTCAATACAATAAATGATATTTTTTGGAAATATCTTTGCCCATGTAAACTGTTACTGGGAAAACTAGCAGGGTTAATGCCCAGCAAGCAAACAAGGAGCGTGGACCCAATGTCACCTCAGTCACACCCTTTTAACTTATTCAGAGACTCTAGCCGTCCAAGGGGGGGAGCCCTTCATGTTGTACTTGCCAGCCAATCATACATATACCTTTTAAACTTTGGGCAGAACCAAATATTAAAAAACAAACAAGATGACTGTTGAATTACACTTTATTTGCATGTAATTACAAGTCTGTTTGTTTAATAAACGTTGAAATTGCAAGTCTGTTTGCTTAATAAACGTTGAAATATGTCATCCACATTGCATTATACTGTGTAATCACCTAAGCAATATTTCATCCACCAATATCATCATAAAACATGTACATATATCGTTTAGAAGGTACTATGGGCAATGTACAAAAGGGTACTGTATACACCAGTCATTAATCTATCACAGCATTAGTATAATCAGTCATGTAAACAGTACTTATAAAAGAGTGAATATTATTCTTAAACAGCACAATAGTCAGCCCTTCATATCAGTCCACTAATGATCATTAATTTCAGCCCTTAATTCAACAAGTTTTATGTCTGATTTTGTGTTAACATATGTGTGTTTTGCAACAGGTTCCAGGCAGCAGTAGGGGGTAAAGGCAGGCCCCCTTTTTGACAAGGGACTGTCCCCTCTTGGCAGCCTGCTAAAGGACAGACTCAGGACTGGTGGGGACCTGTCCAGGCCTTAGAAGGCAGGCTGAGGGTGAAAGGAAGGAGGCCGAGAGGTAGGAAGGCAGGCCGAAGGCTACAGCAGGGGCTGTTAGGGTAGGAAAGAGGAGGCCGAGGGTGAAAGGAAGGAGGCCGAAGGTTACAGCAGAGGCTGTTAGGGTAGGAAAGAGGAAGCCGAGGGTTGGAGTGGGCTGTTAGGGTAGGTCTTAGGGTAGAAGAGGAGTGCGGCCTAGGGTCTTAGGGCACTATGGAAGAGGGCGAAGGCTAGGGGATGGAGGAAGATGGGCCTAAAAGGCCAAAATTTTTGGATTTAGAAGTTTTAAATGTTTTTAAGGTTTTCTGATAAAAATTCCAGGCCTAAAAACTAGCCTACTTCTACCATGCAAATGCAGATTTAAAATTTGCCTTCAAACCAAGAAAAATGTCTCCCTCAAGAGGGGCGCATCACTTCTAGAGCCCTAAGAAGGGTAAAAAAGTAACATAATATTATTTTATCCCAAGTCTCTTATGTTTTTACAATGAGTGAGGAGGCTTATTTATAGCCTCACAACCTCACTTCTACAATTATCTAGGCTATCAAGCCACTAAAATGTCATTGTAAAAATATAAAGGGCCTAGGTCCTAGCTTGTTTCTTGCACCCTTACCTTCAGATACTTCAAACACAAAGCCCCTTTTCTCAAGGTTTTCTCTACTTTTACTTCTGGCTCAGGACACTGACACTTCTAGGTTCCCTCTAACTAGAGTGAGGTTCCCCCACTTTTCCCTAATCAGGAGAGGCCCTACAATCTTTAGGGGAAAATTGAGTAATTTCAGTATGTAAAGGGCTTTTCCTCCTATAAAACTCTTTGAGTTTACTTCCTCAACTTTATTTTGTTCTTATTAAGACATAAATAGATTAGTGGTGATTTGTTTTCATGCCTGTTTTCTCAAGGTTTTCTCTACTTTTACTTCTTGCTCAGGACACTGACACTTCTAGGTTCCCTCTAACTAGACTGAGCTTCCCCCACTTTTCCCTAATCAGGAGAGACCCTACAATTTCTAGGGGAAAGTTGAGTAATTTCAGTATGTAAAGCGCTTTTCCTCCTTTAAAATTCTTTGTTTTTACTTCATCAACTTTATTTTGTTCCTATTAAGACATACATAGAATAGTGGTGATTTGTTTTTATGCCTTTCAATGTGCTTTTTGAGTCAGCTCCATTTTCTGAATCCAAATCTAAGCTATTCTCTTTGTCTTTGTTTAGTCTCCTTATTTCTTGATGCTTCTGCTCTTTTTGGGTGTTCTTGGAGCACCCTAGGACTACCTTATACCCAGTTTTCTTGCCTTCCATTTCCTTATTCAACAAGCCATTTGCTCCCTGTGAACTTCCTCCACATATTTTTACAATTAGATTTTGGGAAATTTCTCCATAGATGGTCTGTATCTTGTGCAGTTCAGACATTGGAAAGGGATATTCTAGTAGACCAAAGATTTAGTGTATGCCCTTTATCCCCAATCTATTTCGATTTTCTTTGTAGCCCTTGATGAGTATCTATTTCAACAAGAACTCTGCCCACCCTCTTACCAACCTGATTTCATAGATTGTCTTCTACATCTATGAACTTTTCCACTCTGCCCCCGACTGCATTTAGGACGTCAATATTAACATAGCTCAATTGGTAACTGCAAGATTGTCGCCCCCGACTGCATTTAGGACATCAATATCAACATAGCTCCATTGGTAACTGCAAGATTGTTCCCCAGGTTGTTGCAACTGAATTGTTTCCTTCTGACGGTCAAACCTAGGATACTACAATCTAATGTCCAAATAGGAAGATCCCCAAATTCATTTTCATCCCAATATCTGCTTTACCACTTCTTTGTTCCCGAATTCAAAAGCCAGTCATCCATCAACTAATTTGTGGTAGATCGGTGTTTATTCTATATATTTTAACCTTTCTTTCTCCATCCATTTGTATAAAGATACTTCATTACCGTCTTTCTATAAGCCTTCCAATAATGTCTTTTTTTACCAGTAATGTCTTATACTCTATATATTCTAACCGTTCTTTCTCCATCCATTTGTATAAAGATACTTCATTCCCGTCTTTCTATAAGCCTTCCATGTAACACCCCTGTTTTGACCCCGTTTGCATTAAAAATGTATATGATGTATATATAGTAATTAATCATGGTGTGGAGCTAAAGGCAAAAGCCCCACCATCGATTTAACATTTTATGTTCTAGCGATTAAAATCGTTGCCGGTGGTATATCATGCTATCCGACACATTATAATTTTTAGCATCATGTAAATATGCATTTTAATTAAAATACCCACAACCAGCTGTGTCTATGCAACATTAAAAGAGATGGGGGCATGATTTCCTAAGGATAAGGAGGGGGGAATAATTAACCTTTGGGGCCAAAGGGGAAAAGCCAAATGTCAAAGGGAGAACCCATCAAACTGTCAACTACCTTTCCTGTCCCATTCACCCAATCATTTAATTCTGCCAGAAATTGGTTGAAGTAGTTATTGCATGGGGATGGGAAGAGCATGGGTAGGAAATTCGAATTTGGGGAAAACCCATTTTTGGGGAAAATGAATTTTGACTTTTGGGGCAAGAAAACACTAAAAAATGCATGCCCATTTGGCCATACATCCACGTTCTTCATTTTTCCTCACGCAGGGAAGCTTGGGAGTTGTTTTACCTCCACGATTTTGCCCGTGGTATGTTCTCCTTCATGATTTGGGCTCCTGGGCATTTTCATCTTCATCATTCACCCACATTGGGGCTCTCTCAAGCGGTTGGGAATTTCTTGTGTGTGAAATTCGTTTTTGGGTTGCTGTGTGTGTGTTTTTCTCTCACGTGGGCAGTCATTTCTTCATTCTCCTGGGCTGTGGATTCGTTTTCGTAATGATATGTGGTTGGGTTTCTTCCCCCAATGTTTTTGTTGCATTTTCCCCACTAATTGCCAAGCTAAAAATCGTTTTTGAATTGCCCAGCGATTTGGAGGAGAGACCACGTTCTTTTGGGTGTGTTTGAACTCGTTTTTGGCCACGTTAGGGCCAAAACGTCCTTGGGAAATTGAATTTCTGTTAGGGGTTGTTCTTACCCTCCTTGGCAACTCATTTTGTTGCCGATGTGTTTTCCTCAACCCAGAAAGTGTGTATATTGCTGTGTATGCAATTGGTCTTTGGACTGTGTAGGAGTGGAAAGGAGTCTGCTTAACAAACCTAGTGTTTTGCAGGAGCCTCATAGACAGAGCTAGAGGGATGGCTCTCTTCTCTACATTCCCCTGAATAGCACTGGAAGGGAAGTCATGGCCTGAGAGATTGTACAATAGAGAAGGGAATGATTCCATTTGTTGGGTGTGTGTGGATGTCTTAGGAGTCAAGCTAGTTCTGGTGTAGGCATCCTTAGCTCTTTAGTGAGCCCACTAGCTTAGCAGACAATGCTTCCATCTCTTGATAACCTGATAAACCCAACTGTGTTGGCTTGGTTATGTGTTGTTGTGTACTCTTGGCTTGATAAACCCAACTGTGTTGGCTTGGTTGAGTCTTGACATATCTTTGGCTATGTGTGAGCCTGCTTAGTTTCCTTATTCCTTGTGAGAATCATGCCCAGCTCGGGGTTGCGGTGTTGCTGAGAGATTAAGGAGCACACTGGCCTATGGTTGGGTGGAATGTTGCAGCGACATAGCTGGTTGCGAGGTGTCTTCTTTGTAAAATAAGTATTCTTGTGTTTAAATCCTTGCAATTACATTTGATAATGAATTACAATGAACATGCTGAATGCTTGAATGTATGGTTTTGCTTCCGCTGTATGGTGATAATGTATCATGTTTTAGTTCAAAGCATTTCAATTTTTATTATTATGTTCATGGGGCTAGTTGCCCGGGTAGATAGTATTGCGGTAGCGTCCTCTTTGTCGGTCAGAGGGTTGGGGACGTGACATTCCAGTAATGTATTTTTTTACCAGTCCCATCACTGATTCCATTCCAACATCCTCTCATACAACTAGTTTTACCCTCTTCTCTTTTATCCTGTTATGCTTGAGTTTCCTCCCCTTTCTTTACTTCACGAGGTTGCTCTCACCTTGAGCTACTCCACCTGCATGTTTTTCCACGGTTAATTCTCTGAGCAACTTACCTTGGACCAAATGAAGCATTGGGACCTCTATACTGTTGTATAGCTCTTTTGCCTTTGACAGTTTTAAAGGATCCACCAAACTTGCATTAACGTTTTTTCCCTTTGCCCTTTCAGCTTGGACTTTTGGGATTGGGTAATAATGCTATAACATTAGATCTCTGCATATTGATTCTGTAGTACTGCTGTCTCTGAAGTGCAATTGAACCCTTACCTCATCATTCTGTGCATCTTTTTGTTGGGTTGGGTTCCATATTATTTGCCATAGAAGTATATCTTCCTCCCTCCTGTTGTCTTCATGTAATGCCTTTGATCTTTGCCATATATCTAGATTCTACTAGCTCCTCCCTAGACACAAATACAGGCTTCTGGAGTGCTTCATCCCCCTCACAATCCACTAGTTCCTCCTCCATAATGTCAAGCTTTTGGGTTAACTTCCTCCTCACCACGATTTTATTAACTTATGATATTTGTGCTTTCAAAATATTCTGAAACCCTTCTGTGTTCATCTTGATCTAGCAAAACACACTATGCATCCTCCTTTAGTGCGAGGAGGGTGCATGTCTTCCAACTATATTGCTCCTCTATTTCGATATTCCAATTATTACATGGAGGGCAAAAGTTTAATCCCCAATCTGATCCCAACTTCAAATTAAATTTTTAGACAAATGGATGAATCATGAAACAAAGCTGTAACTTTCATATAAAAACTTTCAAGTTATTGGATCTTGTAAGAGTTTTATTTCAATTGGAAAAATCAAATGATTCAACTTACCACAGGCAATGATTCCAAACAAAACAATATCCCTCCTTAAATAATGGCCTACAAATTTTTGTTTTTCATTTAGTGGATTTGGCTTATCTCTGTTTTCCATGTCTTAAAACCTGACTTGCTTTAAACTCTATTCCTTATTGATTATTTTGTAACCCAATGCATGGTTTAGTTAATTGTCCTTTCACGGGGCTAAGTTACACTTTATATGAAGGAGGTGGTCCTAAGGGGATTCCGCTGATTGATGTCGATATAATGTAGTCAATATTTTTGTAACCACAACCGGAGCAGTTTGGATGGCTGGTCCTGAGCTTTGGACATTGCCTTAATTCTGCTCCAATAATGATGCTTTGCATTGACTTCTGATGACTGCACACTAAGAGCTCTGCTGTGTGGACAGATACGGGTCATACAAACATGTAGCCAATTTAATAAGGGCAAGCAAATTTCATATTTTTGCAAAAGAGGCGTTGCAAAACACACTGTGCTTCCTCCTCCAGGATACTACAGTCTAATGTCCAAATAGGAAGATCCCCAAATTCATTTTCATCCCAATATCTGCTTTACCACTTCTTTGTTCCTGAATTCAAAAGCTAGTCATCCATGAACCAATTTGTGGTAGATCAGTGTATACTCTATATATTCTAACCATTCTTTCTCCATCCATTTGTATAAAGATACTTCATTCCTGTCTTTCTATAAGCCTTCCAATAATGTCTTTTTTTACCAGTAATGTCTTATACTCTATATATTCTAACCATTCTTTCTCCATCCATTTGTATAAAGATACTTCATTCCTGCCTTTCTATAAGCCTTCCATTAATGTATTTTTTTACCAGTCCCATCACTGATTCCATTCCAACATCCTCTCATACAACTAGTTTAACCCTCTTTTCTTTTATCCTGTTATGCTTGAGTTTCTTCCCCTTTCTTTAGTTCACGAGACTGCTCTCACATTGAGCTACTCCACCTGCATGTTTTTCCATGGTGAACTCTCTGAGCAACTTACCTTCGACCAAATGAAGCATTGGGACCTCTATACTGTTGTATAGCTCTTTTGGCTTTGACAGTTTTGAAGGATCCACCAAACTTGTATTAACGTTTTTGCCCTTTGCCCTTCCAGCTTGGACTTTTGGGATTGGGTACTAATACTATAACATTAGATCTCTGCATATTGATTCTGTAGTACCACTGTCTCTGAAGTGCAATTGAACCCTTACCTCATCATTCTGTGCATCCTTTTGTTGGGTTGGGTTCCATATTATCTGCCATAGAAGTATATCTTCCTCCCTCCTATTGTCTTCATGTAATGCCTTTGATCTTTGCCATATATCTAGATTCTACTAGCTCCTCCCTAGACACAAATACAGACTTCTGGAGTGCTTCATCCCTCTCACAATCCACTAGTTCCTCCTCCATAATGTCAAGCTTTTGGGTTAACTTCCTCCTCACCACGATCTTATTAACGTATACATCTGTTCTTTCAAAATATTCTGAAACCCTTCTGTGTTCATCTTGATCCAGCAAAACACACTATGCATCCTCTTTTAGTGCGAGGAGGGTGCATGTCTTCCAACTATATTGCCTCTTTATTTTGATATTCCAATTATTACATGGAGGGCAAAAGTTTAATCCCCATCTGATCCCATCTTCAAAAATAATTTTTTATAGACAAATGGATGAAACAAAGCTGTAACTTTCATATAAAAGCTTTCAACTTTCAAGTTATTGGATCTTGTAAGAGCTTTATTTCAATGGGAAAAATCAATGATTGAACTTACCACAGGCAATGATTCCAAACAAAACAATATCCCTCCTTGAATAATGGCCTACAAATTTTTGTTTCTCATTTAATTGATTTGGTTTACCTCTGTTTTCCATGTCTTAAAGCCTGACTTGCTTTAAACCCTATTCCTTATTGATTATTTTATAACCCAATGCATGGTTTAGTTAATTGTCCTTTCACGGGGCTAAGTTACACATTATGTGAAGGTGGTGGTCCTAAGATTCCGCTGATTGATGTCGATATAATGTAGTCAATATTTTTGTAACCACAACTGGAGCAGTTTGGATGGCTGGTCCTGAGCTTTGGACATTGCCTTAGTTCTGCTCCAATAATGATGCTTTGCATTGACTTCTGATGACTGCACACTAAGAGCTCTGCTGTGTGGACAGATACGGGTCATACAAACATGTAGCCAATTTAATAAGGGCAAGCAAATTCCATATTTTTCCAAAAGAGGCATTGCAAAACACACTATCCATCCTCCTCCAGGATACTACAGTCTAATGTCCAAATAGGAAGATCCCCAAATTCATTTTCATCCCAATATCTGCTTTACCACTTCTTTCAACTTTGTTCCCGAATTCAAAATCCAGTCATCCATGAACCAATTTGTGGTAGATCGGTGTTTACTCTATATATTCTAACCATTCTTTCTCCATCCATTTGTATAAAGATACTTCATTCCCGTCTTTCTATAAGCCTTCCAGTAATGTATTTTTTTACCAGTCCCATCACTGATTCCATTCCAACATCCTCTCATACAACTAGTTTTAACTTTTACCCTCTTCTCTTTTATCCTGTTATGCTTGGGTTTCTTCCCCTCTTTAGTTCACGAGACTGCTCTCACCTTGAGCTACTCCACCTGCGTGTTTTTCCACGGTTAATTCTCTGAGGAACTTACCTTGGACCAAATGAAGCATTGGGACCTCTATACTGTTGTATAGCTCTTTTGCCTTTGACAGTTTTAAAGGATCCACCAAACTTGTATTAACGTTTTTGCCCTTTGCCCTTCCTGCTTGGACTTTTGGGATTGGGTACTAATACTATAACATTAGATCTCTGCCTATTGATTCTGTAGAACTGCTGTCTCTGAAGTGCAATTGAACCCTTACCTCATCATTCTGTGCATCTTTTTGTTGGGTTGTGTTCCATATTATTTGCCATAGAATATATCTTCCTCCCTACTATTGTCTTTATGTAATGCCTTTGATCTTTGCCATATATCTAGATTCTACTAGCTCCTCCCTAGACACAAATACAGACTTCTGGAGTGCTTCATCCCCTCACAATCCACTAGTTTCTCCTCCATAATGTCAAGCTTTTGGGTTAACTTCCTCCTCACCACGATCTTATTAACTTATGATATTTGTGCTTTCAAAATATTCTGAAACCACTATGTATCCTCCTTTAGTGCGAGGAGGGTGCATGTCTTTCAACTATATTGCCTCTCTATTTCGATATTCCAATTATTACATGGAGGGCAAAAGTTTAATCCCCAATCTGATCCGAACTTCAAAAATAAATTTTTAGACAAATGGATGAAACAAAGCTGTAACTTTCATATAAAAACTTTCAAGTTATTGGATCTTGTAAGAGCTTTATTTCAATGGGAAAAATCAATGATTGAACTTACCACAGGCAATGATTACAAACAAAACAATATCCCTCCTTGAATAATGGCCTACAAATTTTTGTTTTTTATTTAATGGATTTCGTTTACCTCTGTTTTCCATGTCTTAAAACCTGACTTGCTTTAAACCCTATTCCTTATTGATTATTTTATAACCCAATGCATGGTTTAGTTAATTGTCCTTTCACGGGGCTAAGTTACACATTATGTGAAGAAGGTGGTCCTAAGGGGATTCCGCTGATTGATGTCAATATAATGTAGTTAATATTTTTGTAACCACAACTGGAGCAGTTTGGATGGCTGGTCCTGAGCTTTGGACATTGCCTTTGTTCTGCTCCAATAATGATGCTTTGCATTGACTTCTGATGACTGCACACTAAGAGCTCTGCTGTGTGGACAGATACGGGTCATACAAACATGTAGCCAATTTAATAAGGGCAAGCAAATTCCATATTTTTCCAAAAGAGGCGTTATTTGCCTCCATAGAACCACCTCCTCATAATATGTAGTTTAGCCTTCCATCCATAGGACCATGACCTAAATCATGCTTTTGGTTATAATTAATAAATCAAATAAATGAGTAAGGTTTACGGGTGATTTAAGGCTTGGAAAACGGAGGTGAAATGATTCATTAGATACATAGAGCATCATGCCATTATGCAAGGAGGGATCTTGTTTCATTTGGAGTTGTTGTTTGAGGTGGTGTCTAATCGTGGAGGTTGCCCCTTGAATGAAAACATTTTTAAGAACCATTTACGTAAAAAAATTTACTTGAAAGTTACAACCATGTTTTATTATCTTGCCTGAAAATCTCTAATTTGAATTTGAGGATGGATTGGGGAGTTAACTTTTGACTTGTACGCAGTAAATTTAGCTTATTGTTTTGTATTTATGTCAGAGCACTGCCACTCTTTTGTTATTATCTGTAGCCTCATTTAAGACAACATTTCCCACGTGCTTAAAAGTGCTACCACCAACTACTTGTGAAAGTGGCTCTACACCCGTACCCAGTATCCAAGCATTCTGAAATCTTGTGCGAAGTATTTACTATTAAGGTAAGTGGACATATTGGTGTTTTGAATTGGCAAGCACAGGGATGGGCGAAAGCCGAAAGGCATTGAGCAACCATTAGAATTGTTGCTGCTCCCACTCCAAAAGCTTCTCATAATCTTCTGCCAATGTCATGAAGCTATTTGTGACAATGCTGTTTAATGTTATTCAAGGCTAGTGTCCCTCTAATCAGTTGTCTGAATTACCCAAAATTAACAAGAAAAAATCCCTTAATTTCATCTAAAGTCGGTGTTAATAATTGCCTCTATTCCACCATTGGAGTGCGTAATTTTGCATTGCATCGTGAAAGACCATATCCACATTTTTATTTCTTTCTTTGTGAAACCGCCAAGATGAATTTTTTTTTCATGAGAGAATACACAATTTACTAAAGTTGTCCAGTGATAGAAAGGTTACTGTATGAGGATGGTTATTCAGTGGTGGCTGTGCTGTAATGAGGGTGGTTGTGCAGACCATGGTTGTGATTATTGGTGCAGTAATTGAACCTAAGACTTGATCAAGCAATTGAAGTACAATTGGAGGTGAAGTTGTCACCTGGGCATGTGGAGGTGGTGGGGAAGTTGATGTTCCAGACACTGCTTCTCGCCTTTTTCCCCTCTACCCCTGTTAAGGTGGACCTGATTGGGACTTGAAGATAATATATTCCATCGTACATTCATTTGAAATGCTTCCCTTCGTTGTGTGCATTATATACATGACAATTCCAGTTGCATATTTTTATCATTACGAGTCTACATGGATTGTGGGTTTTTACATCTGAACTAGATAGAGGCATCCAAAATACACCTTATCTAAATTAATTTCTTCTATTTCAAATTTATTTATGCCTAGAAATAGAAATATATTGGATGTAATTTTAACCATATATACAGGTCTCAGATTTATACATGACGTGTTGGGGAGGGCAAGTCTTCATGAAATGGAATTTAATAGTCATAGTCTGTCTGTTAATAGGGTGGTAGAATCTTAGTTTGATGTGGCTCAGGATATTACTCTAGCAGAGTCAGCCCCCCATTGTTCCTTCTCCTTACAAAAACAGCAATAAATGCTTCCTTCTTCAGCCCATCAGTTTTTTGATTCCATGTGTTTCTCATCTCGTTTTGTCTATAAGGAATTTCCTTTACTCTTTCCTTCACAATTACAAATGCTTCACTGATGATTATGATGCCAATTGGGATCTGAGTTATTAGTGAAATCAAAAGCGTTTGAACTGATTTGAATTCAACCAATGGTTGTATTAGGATTTATTTCAAATTCTTTTTTCCACATCCATCAATGCAACCATTTCAGGAACCATCTATTGACCAATTGCGTGTATAATAATAATAAACATTTTTCTTATCTATTCCTACTTCTCATGTACATTTTTCATCTTTGTTTATTCAAATTTCCTGTTTGTTGTCTATTCTGGTTTGCCTGTGTTCTATGCTGTAGGCTGGTGTTGTTTGTGTTTGTTTCTATTTTTTGTTTCTGTTGGTGTTTCTATTGATTGGGTGGTGGGTATTTGTGTTTGTTTGGAAATGAAATGAAATAGGGACCAGAAGGTGATGACATTCAACTGATCTCATCCAAGAATGAAGGTGATAATACAATATATGTAGCTCAGCTTACATAAACCAGACTAAATTTTGGGTTTTTAGTTGATCAGCTTTTCTTGACTGATGTATGATCCAGAAACCCTATTCTCTTTTTCCTCTCTCTTTCTCTGTGTTGCTTTATGTTTTTTATTGTAATTTTAATTTCAATTTTTATAAACCATTACCTGATAACATTTCCAAACATTTGACAGGGAGGGAGGGAGATGAATCCCATGTATGGTTTTGTCAGTTAGCCTGTGACTTTCTGGGGTGAGCCACATTTGTTCAAATGAGTGCATAATATGGAACTAACAACTCTACTGCACATGTCAAGGTTTCAGTGAGCCATCATTGTTTGAGTATGGGAATGTTGAGTCTTTATGTGGGCCAGGAAGTAGCTATCCAAAGCCTATTAACATTCCATCATTGTTTGAGTATGAGAAGTTCCATTGACTCTTGAGTCTTTATGTGGGCCAGGAAGTAGCTATCCAAATCCTAGTAACATTCATCTTTCCCGCTTCCCTAATTTGTTCCTGTTCTCATGTCAATGGAAGGATTTGTGCATACATTCTATGGGAGGCTGCCAGTAATTTCAAATTTGTTTGTTTGTTTTTTATATATTTTTTCTTCTACTCTAATTATGACCTGTAGTCTTGTAAGTGTTGTTTTCATTTCTTTCTTTTATTTTGCTTTGTTGTGTGATTTGTTTTTGTTTTTGTTTCCATTTCTTGGTTTCCTTTTTATCTCTTGCAGCTTTTCATAGGATTGATAAATTATTTGCCTTTCCAGTTTTGAACTTTTTTTTATTAATTTTGAGTTTGATTCCTTTAGCTTGATTAGAACTTGTGAGAACTTTCAAATACTTTGAATAAAGTATTTTGAGCATGGGAATGTCTGGCATTTAACGGTGAAGACAACTTTTTGTTGATTTTGATCTTAAAGAAGAGAGCAATGAAGTTAGTATAATTGAATATGACATCCTTGTAGAAGTTATTTGGGTAATGATGATAATTTTTGATATAGATATTTTTTTGGTGTGGGATCTGTGACTCGTTTAAATATATACACATTGAATAAAATACATTTTTGAGCATATGAATATGTACCGCATTTAAGGCGAAGGCAGAACTTTTAGTTAAGTTTTATCTTAATGAAGAGAGAACTGAAGATAGTACGAGTGGATATCACATCCTTGTAGAAGTTATTTGGGTAGAGATGTCAAAATTTTCATATTCGTATTTGTTTTGATGTGGGAGCTCTGGCTTGTTTATATCATTTAAAAATTTGAAAGAAATGATGTTAGTTTTAGTGATAGATTCATTCTTGTAAACATGACCGAGGTGGTTGTTATCATATATTGTTGATTATTTTTTTTCCGAAGGTTACATATCAAGGGCATGTTATTCAAAGCAGTTTAGCAAATATCTCCGATTCTCCCGATATTTCCTATGTCTCCCGAGTTTTCCTTGTTGCCGATTTGTCTCGATATTTTCATAAATCTTCAAGTCTAAGTTTATTTTTGTCAATATTTTCCAATATTTTCCTCGATATCTCCGATAAGTTTCTTTCCAGGACCTCGGTGATATATTCCCCAACACAATATTTGCAACATTGATTCAAAGCTTAATTTAGTAAAACTTTCTATTTTCATATTGGAGGTATAAAGTTGAAACCACAGTAGTTGTTTTCTATATAATATTTTGTGTTAATCTCAGTATAACTGTGTTGGAAACATTTCACTGATGATTTAAACATAAAATGGATTAGAGTATCCGATGTTTGTTATGGGAAGCTCCTTTGAGTAAAACCTGCTATCACTGTCTTCATGTTTGGCGACTAATCTACTATAGTTATCTTCTATAAAGATTATATAATTGTGTTAATCTCAGTATAACTATGTTGGAAATATTGATGATCTAAGCATAAAACTGATTAGAGTGGCTATATGTAACTTCTTTGAATCTTAAGAGCATCTCCATTAATTTTTCTCTTGGCATTTCCATGTAATTTCAGTACTTTCTTCTCTTCTGTTATCTGTAGTCTTTCCATTCTCCCCTCATTGTATATCACCATTTCTTCTCTGATGGCTCTTCATTGGAAGTGCATATATGTAATTTCTTTGAATCTTAAGAGCATATCTTAATTAATTTTTCTCTTGGCATTTCCATGTAATTTCAGTACTTTCTTCTCTTCTGTAGTGTTTCCATTCTCGCTTCTTTGTATATCACCATTTCTTCTCTGATGGCTCTTCATTGGAAGTACATACCTTGTTGCCGAAGTCAAGATACTTTTGTTCATTTTCGTGTTGTTGGAATTAACAATTTCAGGCAAGATTAATGAGATAATTAGGTGTACAATGTGAGATCACATGGCGTTGGCGATGCATTTTTTTCATAGTTTCCCAGGCTCCAGTAGAGCCGTTCTTATTTTATTTCTAGAGTATATGTAGCATTTAAAAAATTTAAAGTTACTTTCGAGTTTAACCTTATATTTAACTGGAGGACTTGTTATTTGTTTTTAATATGGTATATATAATTTAATTTAGCTATGAACCTAGATTACAATCATTATTTTGAGGGCTTACTTGAGAAAATCCAGCTAGTAAGAAACTTGTACAAGTTGTCGTAAGATTGCTTTGATGTCTCAGATATTCTAGGTCTGTTTAAACTTTAAATATTATCCTTTTATCCCTTGGAAACAAGTTGCATATTTTTCATTAGTAGAATAAAAAGGAGTACATTGTATATGTTTTGCTGAAACAGCATCTTTTACATTCTGAATATTCAAAGAAAAAGACGTGTCTCTTTCTTCAATTTCCAGGGGCAAAAAACGAAATTCTTACTTAGCTGTCCAAATCCTTGCTACTGCTCGTCATACAGTTTTGGTAATAAGCAAAAGGCATACTTACAGGTTTAGGAGTTCAAAATACATAACATCTGTACAGTATTTTGCCTGTTCACTGTCACACTTAACAGTTCTCTTTATCCATTTTACAGCACAAACTGAAAATAGCAACAGTTAAATAGAAATAATTACATCCAGAACTGTGTATCCAACAGCACATTTGTAAAAATAAAAATTAGACTACAATTATCAACTGGGAATCAGCCTGAAATGTGTCCTTGATACTCAGTTATGTATCCAGTTTTGGCTGCCAGCTGTCAAAACTGGACTATTTTTAAGGACTAGTTTTATAAGCAATAGGAGTTGGGAATCTAATCATCATTCGGAATAAGAAACTTGTTTACAATTCCATCATAAACTCTAGATAGAACGATATACCAAGTTCAAAGGCTAGCCAACAATTCTAAATCAAAACATGCAAGTGAACTCTATGGCTAATCAAGGAGTTCTTATGGATCAAGATATGTTGTGCAAAAATGAGGGGGTTCCAATTATTATCTACTTTCCTTGAATTGGAAAAAGTTTTGATAGCCACATTGAAATATTTGATAAAAGGCGCATGGAATTAAGTCACGAGCCTTGGGATATTAAGTTACTTTTCGCCTTATACTCGACCATTCTGCTTCCTTGATTGAAGGTCGAATATATTTAACAGTGGTGGAGATTAATCAGTGTCATGGGTGTGGTATTATTTGGTGGCAGGAATGTGCTTTTCATTATTCTTTTGAGGGTGAGTATCTGTTCAAGGATGCCGAGACTTGCTTATGGATTTGGCCCATAAGTGGATGTTAGTTTGATTGTTGGCCTATGGCGATTGACATTTCTTTAAGGTGAATTTTGATGGGGATTCCATGTGGGGAGTGTGTTTTTTATGTGGGGTTTGAGAACCCACTTAATTGTTGCAAGTGGTGATTGGTAGAGTAACTCACTGGTGAATGTTGACGACATCCATTGCATAGATTGGTTCTGGGTTATAGAGGATAGTTGGGACCTAGCTCAAGATTGGTGTTTTTTCCCTTTTCCTATAGAAACTTAAGCTTACAGTATGAAATGACAAACCAAACCTTGTGGTTGTAAACACTATGGCATTTTAGAGATCAAAATAATTATTAGAAGGTTGGTACGATAAACATAGGACCTATCTGATGCAATTTATCTCCTCAATGACAATATGCATGCTCATTTTGAAGCCTTAAAGGCTAAAAACAATGATTTGGAGTTAAGAATGACTAATCCAAAATATGAAGATAGAGGTTGGATTTTGAAAATATTATGTTTGCTCAATTAATTCGATATACTACGAGAAGCCCCAAAACCTCAGTGGGATATCTTAGAGATGAAGCAAATGGAGGAAAGCTTTAGAAATTGAAGAAAATATGCAAAATGTCCATCATGGATAAAATTCCACGTTTTATGTTTTGTACATTGAAATATATGTTAGGGTAGTTTGTTCAATTATATTACATTAGGATTGATAGTTTTTTGAAAAAGCTTGTAAAAGCAAGGTAGGTCTTAGACAACCCCTTCACATTTTTTGTGTTTTTTGAAACTTCAGAGCTAGACTCTTATTTTGGATTGTGTTAATTTGTTGTATGGCATGGTTGCGATTTTCCTTTAATATAGTTTCTATTTGTTTTGATTACGAAAAGAAAATTACTAGCTCTTCAAAGAAAAAGCTCACAAATAAGTAGTCAGAATTCACGAAAAACATTGGAAAATTGGTTAAACTCCCTTCACATTTTTTGTGTTTTTTGAAACTTCAGAGCTAGACTCTTATTTTGGATTGTGTTAATTTGTTGTATGGTGCGGTTGTGATTTTCCTTTAATATATTTTCTATTTGTTTTGATTAAGAAAATAAAGTTACTAGCTCCTCAAAGAAAAAGTTCACAAATAAGTAGTCAGAATTCATCAAAAACATTGGAAAATTGGTTAAACTCCCTTTAAATTAGCACACTATGTTTCCTTTTGCATATTGGATCCTTCCTAGTATCTTATCATGCAATTCATATGCATTGTGGTGTGAGTGTTGGCCCTTTGAGGCATAATTTTTTGGAACCTTTTAATGTATTTTGATTCTTTTTGGAACCCTCTTATGTATTGTGTAAATGTATTTTGGTTCCTTTTGGAACCCTCTTATGTATTGTGTAAAAGGGAAGTGATCGTTGGAATCGTATCACAAGAAAGAAAATGTTGTAAGTTTTTGGCCAAGTAATAATAAAAGATCCAAGTTGCCATTGCCCCATGGTTTTTAGATGTTGTAAACAAGGTTTCCACATGAATCTTGTGTCATATTGTTATTGTGATTTATTTTGTTACTATAACAACACATCTCTTTTATATGCTTGGGTTTTGGGCTTAGGTGCATCTTTCCATGTCTCTACATAAACATTGGTTTGTCCATCATTAGCCCTATAGTGGCAGGATGCTCTACTTGGGTGGTGACCATTCTTTAGAAATCGTGGGAAGAAGGGACATTAAGATCAAACTCAACAATGGGAGAGAAATTAAGCTGTGTTATGTACATCATGTATCAAAACTATGGAAGAATTTACCTCCATCAAGATGATGGACAAATTGGGCTATTCTACTACCATGGGTGATAAGTCGTTGTAAGATTACCAAAGGAGTCCTTGTAGTGGCAAAATGAGAATCTTATGGGACCTTATATCATTTGTGCGGTGATAGAGGGACAAATCATGCCATAGCAAAAGACTTGGGAAATGCTTTGGATGCAATGTTGTCGTGGCACCAATGATTCAAATATATGAGTGAAAAATGTTTGAAGACATGGTTTTTGGGATAAAGTCTTGTAATTTAGACTTGTGTGAGCACTTTATTTTCAATAGACAAGAGAGTTCAATTTACTACAAGCTTTGGTAAAAGTCTTGATATTTTGCAACTTTTATTCATTCTAAAATGTTTAGGCTAGTCTCCACTTTGTCTATAAACGGTGCTAGATATTTTCTAAGATTTATAGATGAGGAGAATGTGGGTGTATATTCTAAGAACTAATGTAGAATCCTTTGAGAAATTTAAGGAATTTAAGGCACAAGTAACTAAAAATTTGGGTAGCTCTATTTTATGTCTTGTATTAGATAATGGAGGAGATTATTGTTCCAAAAAGTTTTATAAATTTAGTTTAGATCGGATAATGGATGAGATTATTTTTTAAGGAGTTTGATAAATTTTGTACGCAAGAAGGAATTAAACACCAGAAGGTTGCTCTATATACTCCACAACAAAATGGTGTGGCTGAGTGGATGAATCGCACAATCATGGGCCGTGCAAGAAGCATGCTTAGCACATATGGGTTGGATAATGGATTATGGGCAGTGGTTGTTAATACAATTTCTTATTTTATTAATAGATCACCTACAACTGTGTTGGATGGATAAATTCTAGAGGATGTTAGGTTCGGTAAGCTAGTTGATTATTCTTATTTTATATCTTTGATTGAAAGTCAAGAAAATGTGTTTTTCTCGGTTATGATAATAGAATAAAGGGATATAGATTGTGGGATCCAATTGACTGCAAGGTAATCCATGCAAAGGAAGACTATACAACAACCACCTAAAATTGTACCCATTTAAGTATGTTAGACCATGAAAAAAACAATAGCAATTAACCGAGGATTTAACCAATCTTTTTTTTCAAGCAGAAAAAGCTGTTCCTTGTCATTCATAGGGGAATCAAAGGTAACATAAATCTTGTCCAGAGTTACAAAGTAATCCATCCAAGAATACAATTCCAAGATGGAGCAAGAAGGTGATCTAAAAAATAGAACAAAGGTATTTGACGAGGTCCATATAGGCACCCCAATATCACAATCCCTCATACTGTACGAAACTGTGCAATGGCACATTCAAAAAAAGGGCAATTCATATGTAATCATTTCATCAATGCTGGAAAACAAACCGTGAGCCTTCACTGGTCTTCAGGTTATCAACAAATTCCTCAAAATGAAGTAATCCCTTCTCAACATGAAGATCTTCCTTAGATAAATGATAAGCCACAGAGTTATATTGTATCTAGATGTGCATGATGTTGTAATGCTGAAAAGTCCCCAAAGAGGATCTAATTCTGTTGCACCATTGCTCAAGTGCAAGAACATGAAGATCATAAATTTGAACAACCCAGTTCACAACGATCATAGAATCACCATGAAGCTTAATATTAGGTAAACCCATCATCTGAGCATTATAAGGTACCCATCATATTAGGTAAACCCATCATAGAGCTAACAATTTTGTACGTGTATTAGTGCCTTTACCACATCCCATCTTAACATGAAAAAAATGGGACTTTATAATATACAAAAGAAAATCCACTCCACAAGAACCACAAGAACCACAAGAACCACAAGCAGATGCACCATTAAAAAAATGATTGGATAATTTAAAATCGATGCGTTACTAACAATCCTCAACTTAGACCACAAACAAAGGTACTGGAAAATCCTTTAGTAAGGTGTTAATGGCAATACAAACATGAGACAATTGTGGTTTTATATCATCACCTAAGACTATATTCCTCATCTTCCAAAGAGACCAATATAAAAAAAAACAGGCAGGTAAAGAAAGCTAGGATCACTTGAAATCCAACTCCTCAGGTTAGTGGTAAGATGAGGTCCATCCCAGATCGGATGAATTTTTAGCAATAGAGGCATCTCTTTCCAAACCTTGCGACCAAAGGAACAATCAACTAAAAGATGATTAACAGACTCTGTCGCTCTACCACATAGACAACAAACATTAGGTTTCATCCAACCACGTTTCAAAAAGTAGTCCCAAGTCGTGATATGATTCTCTAAACAAAGCCATAGGAAGCACTGTATTTGCAAAGGAATCCGCCACTTCCACAAGTGTATATGCCACCAAATGCAAATAGGTTCACAAAGATACTATGCAATGAGGCAATACACATCCTTTGCATTAACCTTACCATTAGTTTTGTTGTAAGACTAGACCAAAGCATCTGCTACCAAAGTCAATTTGATACTCACAACGTTTAAGGCTTGAATATAGCGAGACCATTCCTCATCCCAAGCACCAATTAGATCGAGATCCACAGCCGTGAACCAATAATCATTAGAGAAAACATCGCTACCACGACTTTTGTCTTGACTTAACTGACATATGTCTAGTGAATTGAGAAAAACAATTAGTTCAGGAGATATGAAATAATTCGATTCCATTCCCAAGAACATGTCAAAACCCAACTTGATGGCCTCGTTGTTGCCAACCTTCTAGCACAAAGAGCAACTGATCCAATGATATACTTTGATAAAACTTTTCCAAATCAGAGACGTACTTCTAATAGACAACTCCGATTTTCTTACCCGTGATATTAATGGCTTATTGTTTAGATATTTTGTCATGATAACTTTATTCCACAGACCTTTGCATGTCAGCACCAACCACATACTTTTCATACAGAGTGCCATACCAAACCAATTTAAATTCTTGATGTCCCAACTACCACAGGTAACCGGTTTAGCTAGAGATTCCTAATTAGTGAGATGAAACTTTTTGCTTGAAGCTTCACCACCCCATAAAAAGTTATAGATTTTCTTTCTAATAATGTTCATAATGGAAGTCGGAATAATTACTAAAGACAACCAATATATCGAAATAACCACAAGCACAACTTTGATAAGAATCAATTGATCGCCCTGAGACAAGAAGCGATGTGACCAGTGACTAATTCTATTATCAAAATTTTTAACAAGCCAGTTCCAATCCAAAATTATGTAATTTAGGGGTTTAAAGTAAAAACCCAAGAACTTAAATCCAGTCTCAATCGGTACCATACGATGTGGAAGCATAGAGCTAATAAGCATCGAATTTTTCTTAGAAATACCATTACAGAGAAAGATCGACTTTTCTACACTGATCGCCATGCTTGATTCACCGCAAAAAAGTTTAAGATGTCATTAAAAACCTGCCACTCATCCGCCTTTCCATTGCCAAAAAGAACAACATCGACCACAAAAAAGATATAAGTGATTGCCGGTGTCGAAGAAAATTTCACCTCGACCAGCTTACCCAGTCATTTAGTTTCCTTGATCAAAAGGATTAATCCTTCAACGACCATGATAAAGAGAAGAGGAGAGGGCGGGCATCCCTGGTGTAAACCCCTCGAAGCATTGAAAAAATTGGATGGAGAGCCATTAATAAGAACAACAAAGCAGGCCGATGATACACAAGCCATAATCCAATTTATGGTCAATAGAGACAAACCAGATTGTAGAAGCAATAGTCTCAAAAATCCCTAGTTAACATGATCATAGGTCTTAATTGAATCCATCTTTAAAATCAGAGCCTCCATTTTATTCAACTTGATAGAGTGCAAACATTCTCGAGTGATTCCTACTGCTTCAATAATTTGACGATTACCTAGGAAACCAAATTGCTCCATAGATAAAACCTCAGCTAGTTTCGGTTTAATTCGATTAGCAATGACCTTGTATATAACCTTATAAAAAAGGTTAAAAAGAGAGATGGGACGAAAATCCCCGAAGGTAGCTGGTTTATCATTTTTTGGAATCAGAGTGATAAAGGTAGCATTAATTGCCTTAAAAATATAACTCATGATGAGGTACATTGAGACGGGTATATTCGTGACAATACTAGGGAAATATAATTGCATTAATTACCTCATGATGGTAATCTTATAATTGGACTACCGCGAAGTCACGTAGACTACGTGACTTCGCGGTAGTCCACTAGGCGCATGCATTCGGCCCCTGCTCCCCTTAGACTGCTCTGTTTAGGAATTCCGAAGGGTTGTTTCAGGATCCGGCAGTAACTAGTAACCAGTTCCGAAGGTTTTTACTCCATCGCATGAAACAGTGACCATTCTGCGCGCAACAAAGATTCAACAGGTATGAAAACTACTCCCATCAAAGGAAAGAGTTAACATTTCGCATTCCTATCTCACAATTTCTGTATCGTCGCAGTCCATACTCCTTTATACAGTCTGTCGTGGGTTTAACATACTCCTTTCTTTGTACAGTCAATCATGAGAAATGGCACGCGTTATGTGGTGTGGGTAGCCCAGAGTGTTTTCATTTTGTTTGGTTAAAACAATAATATATCTCAAATTTCAATGATTCACCACTGCCTGGAATTTGCCATGGCTTGTTAGCTTAATTTACTAGTCAAAACTTTCTTATATGAGTTCCGGAAATGCTTAATTCTTTTTGACAAATCTGTGGAAGGTTTATACAGCATGATAGCTCACAATAAGTGAAGCAAATATATTCTCCAGAAATTTATATCAATTTCTAATAAAATGAGCCCATTTTTGGGAATTGGAATAGCTCTGGTATTAGATTGGGACTTATAAGATGTTGTTATATTGCATTTGGATTTCGAGCGAGTCAATTAACAGAATAAACGATTATCTGAGTAAATATAAGTGAAGCAAATATATTCCTCCTTTCTGTTATTATTTGTAGATATGTTTGGTGAGATATGCCATAAGCTGTGAATACCACCTATAAACATAGGCTCGAACGCAATGCAGCCCTCAATGAAGTCTTTGTTCTCAAAAATCAAAATCAAGAGTTCAAAGAGTACATAGAGTCCAATTTCTTAGCAGCGCCATAGAATTATTCTATTGCATACGGACATAAGCACACACATAATTTGAAAAAAAAGGGCAGGACATAAGCGCACACATAGTTTGATAAAAAAATGGCATGCAGAACAAGGTAAATACTCTGTTTCTGTATATTCACTTATGTTTATGTATATTCACTTATGTTTCTATATATTCACCTCAGCTCAACATTGAAGGGTTACAAAACCGAATTGAAGGGTTACAAAAACGAAGGCCCCTGATTCTTATACAAGTTTCTTCTTCATTAAATGCAAGCTAAGTGGTGGTTGAAATTAGATATTATTTCCAGCAAGACAGAGATGGGCAGCAAACGATCCTCACCAGCGGTGCCTGAATAATTTTGCTTAAATAAACTAACACTCACTTGAAGCTAAATGAAGACTCCTGGATAATAGGTTGCTACTGTAAATAAACTCTTTGCTACTGATCCTTGCCAAAACTTGTGCTTCAAGTCACTTTGCATGCCTACCAAGCTTCTACACAACTCTCTCTTGTCTCTTGGCAGGATTCTCATTTGTATGGATCTTTTCCAAACATAATTTTCCTTCCTTGACGATTGCAATGATACCTCAGGTCAATGTGCTTGGTTTGTGAATGAAATGTTGGATTATTTGCTAAATAAATGGTTTTATGACTCTCACATTACAAGGCATATTTGTCTTGTTTTATTCCCAGCTCTTTAAGAATTTGTTGTATCTTTATCATCTCTTTGCATGGGTTGTAGCTATGTATTATGCTTTTGTTGGAGAGAGAGCACACATTGTAGCACAAGTTATAGCTAAGTATTCTGCTTTTGTTGTATCTACATCATCTCTTTGCACATGTTGTAGCTATATTTTTTTTTAACCTAAACACTCAAGAGGTTGTTGCACCTGCAAATGTATATAAGAAACCAATGGTGGAGTTTCTAGTGTCCACATCTCTAGCCATATCTGCATTTGTATAGCCTTCAAGTACAATATTGTTATTTCCAAAACACAAACAATAATGACTAGTGCCCATGAAATACCTCAAAATCAACTTTATCGCTTGCCAATGTTGTTTGCTCGGATTTGCAAAGAACCTACTCAGTACTCCCACTGAATAAGCAATATCCAATCAAGTACATACCATGGCATACAACAAGCTACCAGCGGGTCCAATAAAAGAACGCCGTGTTGTAAGCTAAGTTTCATACGACTGCATCACCTCTTATTTATATTTGTTGGATCTTTCAGCCAATATCCCCTTGCAGATGAAGATTCATTGGTCTATTCGGCTGGCTTTTGTGAATTGCAAAGGTGGTTCTCGACGTAACCTAAAAAAACCTAAGCTTTTCAATGTTCTCTCAATCTTGAACGACGACTGGAATGCATTGAACTGTTAAATTCTTGGAATCCCTGGGAACCAATAGAAGACTCTCTTCCATCAAAAATCCTATGGAGCTTAGCAACTGACAAAATGTCCTTAACTGATATAAACCTTGGGAAACTCCCAGGAACCCTAAAAAGAAATAAGTCAGCTCAAGCCTGATAAAGACAGGCTTTATTGTCCACTCCAGCAACTCTACAGCAACCCCATCTGCTATGTATATCTACCAATCAGCAGCACCAGCAGTCGGTCTTGCAGACATGAGAACTCAAACTACATGGGTTTTTAGAAATGTACTAAGCTGAGATCGGCTTCCTTGCTTCTGCACCATCAGAATCACACAACAAATCAGAGAATCAACGCAAAATTAACCATTAAGATTAGTTGGGGACCGGTACCTAGGGGTACCATAAAAGAACGCCGTGTTGTAATCTAAGCAAGGAGATGTGGACATATATAACAAGAAAGACAATTTGAAGTGTTGAACCACAAATTTTAGTAAATAAAATCTTATGGTTGATACAATAATTTAAAACATTATATTCTTCACATAATTGGCCATTACATTATCAGAATTTCAAAAGTAATCATGAAATATTTTTTTTCTCTCATCGAAATGACAATGAATTGTTAGTTTTTGTAGTTCATTGTAGATGCAAAAATTTTATGCATCTATCTACTAAATAAATTAAAATTATTCATTAATGATAAAGGTTAGGGAGTAAAATATTATTTCAAGATCAACTTTGCACAAATAAGGATAATTGATTTTGATAAAAGCTGCTTGCAGTCAAAGGTGAAGTAAGTGATTTTCCGTTATAATTGAACATGCAGGCTATGGTTATGATGAAAAAGAAGGCTTGTGTTTGGCCACCTATCAGGTGTAAGCATGGAAACGCTCATGAAAAGTGAGAGGCATTGATCATTTCACATGGGCATATTTGTTAGCTGCTCACTACTCACTCCACAACCCACTCCTCTCTGGCGTCAAAAAATGCAATTAGTCAAATTTGAAGTGTTATAGAGTGCGAGCATAATTTGTCTGTCGTTGAACGCATTCACATGGAGAAGAGAAACTAATTGGAATAACAATGGTTGAATGATCTTGTCTTCATGCATCGCAACCTTCCACCTATGCACAACCAGTTGTTGAACAAAATCCTTGATGCATATCCCATTGTCTAGATGCAATTGATCCCTTCTTGTTGTTGATAGTGGAAATTTTGCCATAGAATTTGATGATGATTATTTTTGGGGGATGGGTGTGAAGGATGATCCAATAGTATCACGAAGCAACAACGCTCATTTCTCTACAAGATATGAGTACAGGGTATATAAGAGTGAGGAATCTCATGCCTTCCCAACGCCTTGGTGTTTTGAAATTGTGTGCGTGTGTGTATGTTGAAGTGTCTTGATTTTATGGTCTACATGTCTAGTGTTTAGCATTTGTATCCCTATTTAATATTTAAAAAATGTTTAATAAATTCATCATCATGGTTGAAATGCATAATGATGGGGAAACATGCTCATATCTATCATTACGAATGTTAGCCTTGCTGATTTGTTGAGTGTGCATTTGAAACATATAAGTTCCAAACTTACTTATAGAGGGGAAAACAAAGACAATCACACAAGAATGTGTTATTAAATGCTAGTCTAGGAAACAACATCATTGTGTGGGTAGTAGTGACAACATTAAACAAATATTAGGCATAAACAAGGCATATTGATTTGCACTTGCTTAGTGGAAGTCTCACCAAATCTATGTGGATTGTTACATTGGAAGAAGCTTGGATTTTGTTCTTAAAATGCTAGAAGAGAAAATAGCAAGAAAAGTTACCCTTACCCGCAATCATTCAGCTGGTGATACCATTTTTTGTGAGGAGCGGTTCTCAGAGGCGTTGAGAGAGATTTGGAAGGAGAGCAGAGCAACTCAAACGCGCTGTTGATTTAGCACGGCTGTAAATTTTGTAAACTTTTTTTATAATTAACATTTTCTAATATATTTTTCAATCTACGCTGTCATACATTTTGGAATTGGAATTGACGAGCTTACATTTGTCATACATGACATTTTAGTTACATTTGTCTTACATGCTTTTTCACCGATGACATGTGTAATATTTATCACATTTGTCCAATATTTAGCATTCGTTGTTGATTAAACTTGACATTTTAGAATTGGAATTGACGAGCTTACATTTGTCATACATGACATTTTAGTTACATTTGTCGTACATGCTTTTTCACCCATGGCATGTCTAATATTTATCACATTTGTCTAATATTTAGCATTTTGTGTTGATTAAGCTTTTGCAAGATTGTAAGCGTGTGTATAATGTGAAGTAGGTGTGTATAACTTGAAGTAGGTGCTTATAACGTGAAGTAGGCAACTGCGGGTGACAGTTCCTTTATAAAGTTACATCTGCTATTTATTTATCAGCTCATGCGGAATAAACGAATTCAATTGCAATTTGTAGAAAGCAAAGGCTGAAACTGAAGTGGGTGCAAGAGAAATACATGACTTACAATTACTGCAAAGATTCAGTCGGGTTTCCCACGTCTCCAGCTGACCAGTGTGCTTCATTAATTAAGTGGTTAAAGCTTGCCATTGGCTTGCTACAAGTATATCAGGCACGTATCTTTTCCTTCTAGGTTGTGTCAGCTGAAAGCAGTCTCTTCCTGGTGGGTTGGTCGTGCTGCATTTCCCAGCACCTGTGTACTCCTTTTCAGCTCTATGGCTGATGGAATAGAGATCCTGCTTCCAAGGTCAGCTCGTTGGGTATCTTTTGATGGATCTCCATAGTCCCCAGCACCTGCGTTCTCCTTTTCAGCTCTTTGGCTGATGGAATAGAGATTCTTCTTTCAAGGTTAGCTCGTTGGGTATCTTTTGATGGAATAGAGATCATGCTTGCTGTTTTTAAGGTCTTTGGGTATCTCTGTATTCCCAGGGATATTTATAAAGCTAGATATATTTCTATATCATCCCATAATTCCAGAATGGGAAATGGCTGTAAACTTTATTCGGAAGACAATGTTGTTGATTTTTAGTTTGCGGCTGCAATAGATTGAGATGATATCTCTACCATTGCGTTCCCAGCAATATCTCTTGATCACATGAATACATATTTCATTCTTCTTGTATCAGATTACTACATTCATGTCAAGCTTGGATGCTGAAACTTATCTCTTTATATCAAATACAATGGGTTTCAATTACAGTGGGACATTCATTTATATAATTTTTTGATGAGATGAAAATTTATGTTTCGGTGGCCGAGTAACAGCTAGCAGCCGGGTGTGGGGGCGAGGATACATATAATTAAAGTGCAGGATTGAGAAGAGGGCCCCAACAGGGAACATGGCCAAACTTGTGCAAGAAGGCACGATATATACAAATCTCGAGAGCTTTTTATCGCTCAAAATCTTGTGACGTATCTTGGCTTTTAAATAAAAACTATGTTTATTTATTTTCCATATATGTATTCATAAAATTTCATTATTTCGTTTTAAATATCTTAGGTATGGAAGTTTGAGTAAATCAAACTTGAATCAAATGTGTGTTAAATGGTCTATTAAAATTTAAAACCTATTTTGGCATTTATATGGTAATTGTTTAAAATTTAATTAGTGAGTTTATATTTTATTTTAATAAACTTTTTTATAAACAAGAAATATTAGTTTTTAAACCCATTTAAAATTTTAAATAACTAATTATTGTTTTAATTTTATTTTAATAATACTAAAGTTCCCAAGGAGGAAGAGACAAACAAGGAAGATGATTCCTCTTGATTATTGATATTCATTGCACAAATTGTTGAGCTATTCAACTACATTAATATGCCATGTTGTTCTTGTTGCATGTCTACAACAAGAATCAATGCATTATGTTATGCATATCACATGATTGGAATTTATGCCTTTGTGATCACAACACCACCAGTGTGTGACAAAGAATATGTGTGTCCATAACAGAATGTTATTTGCCAAGTTTAATTTTTGTTGAATATTGATCGCCACAATGTGCATCTAGCATGAATACCTCTATACTCATGTGCATATCAAAAACACCAACCAAATCCACATGACTATGCTTAAACAAATTCTTAATGAACCTCTCATCAATTTAATCAATCAATTATGAACTTAATGAATCTCTTCACCCTTTCCTTATCACCACTACTGGACCAAATTAAAACTTTTAAACCTATACCTTAAAAAGTGTTCATTTAGAAAGACGTTATTTACAAGTTAAAAAAATTCCTTAAAAAAACCTTATTTGCAAGTTAATCTCTCATCAATTTGATCAATGAGTTATGAACTTAGTCAACCCTTTTATTATAACCACCAGACCAAAATAAAGAAATTAAAACCATAGATTAAAAAGGTTCCTTTCCAAGATGATCTTTATGGACCAGCTCTAGAAAGGGCTTTATTGTGTGATACTATTCATCATGATAGTTTTTAAAGTAAAACCAAATCTGCCATTATGTATCGATTATCGAAATAATTCTATTGCGACACCTAAACCGTCTGAGAGTGACAGCTGTCGTCCTCCCACCTAAATCCAAATATAAAATATTTGAAACCCTTAAAGAGAACCGTGTTTTCAGAACTTTGCCCGACATAAACCTCTCAATGCCTGTCGATTTCCTCAGGCATGAGTTGCTGGATTGACGCTGCAGGGTTTTGGATGAGTAGCAATTCTACGGCTCCAGGTTCTGAATCTTCCTGTATCTTTCATTTGCCGTTCAACATTTAGCTTGTCCACATGAATTTCCACTGGTTTATAGGTGGGAGGCCTCTAATGCCCGACTAAGTTTAACGAGTCAATTGTATTTAAATCTTTCTGTATCTTTCTTTTGCCGTTTAGCATTTAGTTTGTCCACGTGAATTTCCACTGGATTAAACACCCAGAGGTTGTTTTATCCATGTTCCTCTCCATGTACTGTGATATTGAAGCTGAGGGTTCTAAGTTTGTTTTCATCCATTTTCGTCTGCATGTGTGGAGTAGCATCAACTTCTTTAATTCGGCCATGTGCTGCAATGGTATCAACGACCGTAATTCTTGCTTATTGTTGTTTGAGTGTTTGTGGGCAGAACGAGCTGGATTGTTTTCTTACTATTTCGGTTATCAGTTGTGGCATGTAGATTATAATATTTTACAGTGCTTGTCACAAGGAAATAAATATGTCCGATGATCTAACCTAAACTTAGAGTGGAGTGGTATGTGCCTTCTTGGCAAGCCCCAGCTAAAGGTGCCTTTCTTCTAAGCCCCAGAGCACAAATTCATATTTAATCTATCTATCCTTCACTGTAACCTGCGTTCCTTCTAAAACCCCAAAGCACAGATCCATATTTAATCCGTGTTAAACACTGGATTTATTAAGCTGCTTTCCTCGGAAGCTAAATCTTCATCTTCAGTTCATCTTAACCCTCGATTTTAACTAGGCTTACACGCTGTTCCCCCATTATTTCAATAAATAAATTTTAAAAATAAAATATCGTTGCTGTCTTTCTGGACCGGTTGTGTAGTCTTTAATGGGAAATCCTTGAAATTGCCAATCGCTTACGTTTAAAACTGGATATGTTTTATTTCTACGTCGAGTATGTATGCATTTATATTAGGCTTTTGAGATTTGCAAAACCAGCCGTCAATTCCTGTCAGGTTTCGCCACGTCTTGAAGTTTTTGAAATGTTCGACATATGGTAAGCGGGGGAGGGGGAGGCCTAGGATTCGATACCTGATTTGCTTGTTTTGGGGTTGGAAAGTCTGCACTGCAGTGCAAACAGAGAGGTTATTGGATGGCGTTGTGCAAGAAGCTTTGCGTGCAGGTTAGATGTATGGGGTAGGTACGAAATAACGATACACACGACATGAGGGGGAATCTAACCGGGGGGCCGGGTTGTTTCACTTGGCTTTTCCCTTTTAGGGTCCGCAGGCAGTGGTAGTGGTTTTTGGTAGAAGAGGACAAAAAAGTCCATTGATGATTTATTGTAGCCATGGACATCAAACCTACAAAGGGTGCTCTTGTCATCAATATCGGCGATCTTGTTCAGGTAACCCTAATTCGAATTCCAATTATTATATACAATTTTTCTGAATCATGCATAAGCCTTAGACTGTACTGGTCGTGTCGTGTGCTCTACATATAATAACAGGTATGGAGCAACAACGGATTCAAGAGTGCTGTGCATCGAGTTGTGAATAGTAAAGAGAGAAGACGATGCTCGTTTTCCTTTGCTATCGTTCCAAATCTGGATATGTTAGTGAAGCCTCTTCCTCAATTTAGCATCGACATCAACTGTGCTGCGGCCTACAGAGCAAAAACTGATGAAAATTGTACCCATGGAGTCATGGCTAGGCTATTCCATCATTTTGCAGAGGTTAACACACCAAGAATACGCTTTGTCTGAGGTGATTTGCAGTTTTCTCATTAATTTTGTGTAGTTACATCAATTCACCCTGAATTTGCAGTGGCGTTATTTATGATTTTGCAGTGGGTTTATTTCATACATAGTAACTAATTACATCTATGTATATAAGATTGTCCTCATTATTCCGTTTTATAATTACAATGTATTTATACAGACATCGGTGTTATACTATGGCAGGTTTTGAACCTCTTCTAAACATCGGTGTTATACATGACTGGCCTCTTCTGCTATTTTTGTGCTCAAGAAATGAGATACTTGTTTTATTCAATTAAAGTCTAAAACATGAGGGGACAATGCTTGTGTAGATAAGAGCAAAGACTAATAAACAGACTGTGAAATACCTGGAACCCTTCACGACGTTCTTCTCACTGAGCCTTAAGACTGTAAATCAATGCCAAATAAGAAGAGTCTGATGCTGTTTTCCGTCTAGTGCATGACCAACACTCTGTGGAGTGCTTGTGAGTCAATCTCGCGTTGGAACCCTTCAGGATGTCCTCTCGCGCTGCGAAAAACGAACACAAATCAACAAATCCACAGATGCAGCGGCAGCAACAGTAGTAATGGCGGACTGCATCGCTTGACCGCAGACTGGACAACAGCATGGCGGACTGCACCGCTTGACCGTAGCAGCATGGCGGACGGATAGCAGGAGCATGGCGGACTGCATCGCTTGACCGCGGACTGGACAGCAGCAGTAATGGCGGACGGACCGGACATGAACGATGAACGATCAAGATGATCCGAATCATCGGACGAACAAAATCTACGACTGGGAAAAAAAAAGCATTAACTGAGGGGAGTCGACTCCCATTTGTTAAACGCCTTACGGCGTAAATATAACCTTCAGACCGGGAATGTTCAACAACAGCCAACAAATCATCAACAACTAAATCATATAAAGCGAAGAAAAATTCAATCGTTCAGTTGTCAGGGCCTAGGCTCTTGTCTTTTGAAAAACAAATACCTTCAATTTCTACCTTAGTGACTGATCGTTCAATATTCAAAGCCTCCTCAGGAGTAAAGAAAGAAGGTTAAATGTTTTATTACCTTTAGTTGATCCGTAATCAAAGAAGTCCTTGGTTCTGAAAAAGTTGGGAGAAGAGTCTAATGGCTTCGTTCTTTAATTTGTCCCGAGTGTCCAAAGTCTGACCTTGATCACTTTGTAAGTCCCAATTAGCAATACGCTGGACGTTTGTAAAGGAATGAAAAAAATTCGAATTAGCATCCCCCTTCCTATAGCCAAGTAACGTGACTTTTTAATCTCCAAGCTGCAGCCTCATTGGATAATAACACATTTTTATGAGAGTCCAGTAAAGCAATGGAATCAAGATCCTCCTGAGAGAGAATCCCTGCATGAGCATGTAGAAAAATCTCCTGAATTCTTTGAGTGATAGCATCAAGTTCACAAGTAGCCCATATTTTTTTTGTACAAGTAGATATCACAGATTTCAAGTGACTAAGCTTAGAGCTCAAACAATACAAGGCATTTGAACCCAGTTCAACAGAGATGGTAGGCCAAGTGGATCGAACTAGTTCCGTAAAATCCGAATCCTTAAGCCGAGTGTGGTTGAATTTGTAGGGAAACTTTTGGGCTCTCACATTCATTTAACCAATATAAACTTCTATGGAAAACATTATATATAATGGTAAATCAAAAGTAAGAAATAAGAGAGATAAGAGAGGGCATTTATGTGCTAACACCCCAAAATGGGGAAACATCCACGGAAGTTGGTATTCTATTTCTTGTGTAATCACTTCAATCTTACAATGCTTTGGTTCCCCACGTATGCACATATCACGTTACAGTACAATTGGATCTCCCTCACTTATATTTTTATGGTAGAGGGACATGAGAACATATCCCTTGATGAATGTGGAATAAACTTATTTTATAAGTTAGTTAGTTGTTGAAGAATAACATGGGTTAATAGTTTAAGCACGATTCACTGTGTTTACAAAATGACTTAGGTTTGTAGCACTGTAATGAGACCACTAGACAATCTTTAATCACACTCTTACATTCCCCTTTGATGATGATTAAAGGGTTAGAACATAGTTGGAGGACAAAGTTATTATGTTAACATTACCCCTTGATGACAACTTATGCATCCCCAATAATTTGTGAAGATGGAGAAACTTCGCCTCTATCATGGATTTGGTGAAAGATATCAATAGCCTATTGTTCAGCGAGACAATACTCCAAACAAATAGCACCATAAGCAACCACATCTCAAATGTAATGAATATCAAGTTCAATGTGTTTGGTTTTGGAGTGGTGTGCTGGATTGTGAGCAAGACATATAACACTTTGATTGCAACATCTTAGTTAAATAATATAATTTTGATTTAGTCCAACCTCAATAAGGGCTTGTTGAATCCAATGTAGATAATTTTGCCATTGACAAAAAATTGACGAAGGTCCATAAAAGATCTTGGCAACATCGATGAAAAATTGACAAACATTAGAAAGTACAAAATATATTCATTTTAATTTTTTTTTAACATTTAAAGAAACAACAACATCAGATAAACACATTGGAACATAACTATGGAGAAAGTATTGATATATATAATGTAGTGGATGCTAAATAAAATATGATACATCAAAGTTGATACTGAATCTTGAAACCTGATAATTGTCCAATCAAGGACTCAAAAGTGGATAACCAATACAAAATGACATCACATATATGAATGTATGAGGTAGATGTACAATGACAAAAGTCACAAAACTAATAACTAATTATTTAATATGAAGGCCCTCTCCCCCTTTTATGGGAAAAGGTCATGGGCCCTTTGCGAGGCCTGCCCCTAGACTAGTAGCAAAAGGCCTTGGCCCTGCATTTGATATTTGATAACGACTAATGGGTGTAATACTAGCTGCATGTCGATGTAGAAGGTGGTGTTGATGCTAGCACATCACCCTCCATGATCTCTCCAACCTGCTCCTCCTCCTCCTCTTCTTCATTATGCTCCCTTAACCATGTAAGTGGCTCCTCCATGATAGGCACCTCAATCTCCTCCCTCCACTTAGAGAAATCAATATTGTCCAAGGAAAAGACATCCACATCCGATGTTTTTTTCTATCTATCTCATCCATAGGCAGAGATTGTAACGGACGCACATCAAGTCATTAAGACGTGGCAACTTCAACTTGTAAGAGGGTAGTAAATTTTTTAACGAGTATTGAGTGTCATATAGTATAATACGTTAGAGGGTCATAAATTACATTAAATGCAATTGCTTTGTTGAAATTCTAACTTATTTTGTTTCTTTGAATGTATTTTTTGAAACACACTTCAATTCCACTCACATTCCAAAGCGTTACAAGTTTGGATGAGAATTTTAACGACAGTTTTTTGTAAATTTGCTTTCCTTACACCATAGGTTCACCACTAAACATCTACAACAAATAAGAAAAAGAGAACTAAATTACATTACATTACAATGGAAAATTGAAATAGGAAATAAAGAAAACATAATTCAACTTTCAAATAAAACAGTCTAATGGCTTACGTGGCATGAAAGTGGTCCTTTCATGAATAACACCATCAAAGCCAAATAGTCTAGAACCATCTCGATACATTTCTATCTTGCAATCAATTGCAATGTGACTCTCATGATCATGTACCATCATACAAAGACAAGTGAGGTGCCCTTCCATCTCACCTCACCATCAAAATCAAAATTGTATTTGTAGGAAAATGGGGGGTTGAGGAAGAGTGTTGTTGCATGAATGGGTCAATGAAGCATCCTAATCTATCGATTATCAATGAAATCCCATAACATCATTTGCTTGGTGTACCTAGGGGTACCCTTGCCCACATAATAAGTTTGGATAGTTTGTTTGGCTCTAACCATGGCCTCATACAAATAGCCCATTGAGGGCTTATCACCATCAACCATTCTTAGAAACTTTACAAAAAGTTCACTCATTGAGGACACTTCTTCTATTCCTTTCCAGAAGGAGTCAGTGTACACTGACCTAGCAATAGCTCTCCCATCTTCTCTCTTGCTATAAGCACAATGACATCGCTCATTACAAACAAACATTTGCTCAATTCAAAATGACATTGAAGCAAAGACTGAAGAGTGATGAAGTTAGCGGCAAAACACGTGATTGCAGGATATTGCAACTCCCTACTTTTGGTGTGCCTCTTCATGAGGCTAAGAATAAGAGCATGGTTGCATATGAACTTGGGGATGCTCCTAGCCTGATTGATCACCTTCTTGATGAAGTGAATTTACCCCATATCCTTCAGCATCAAATCAATATAGTGAACTGCAGGGAGTCCAAAATAATGTGGGGTGCCTCTCCATAAGCATCCTACCACTAGCCACATAATTAGCTGCATTATATGTAATCATTTGCACAACATTGCGCACCTGGATACCCTATTTGAACCTGTCCATGAACTCGTGTAAGAGTGCTGCATATTTTACATTTGTCGATGCATCAACCGATTTAATGAACATGGGCCCTCTAGGACAATGTATACATTTTTGCTACTCTTCCATCTTTCTAGCCATCAAACATTACTATGCATCCAATGGTCTCCCATGATTGCTTGAACTCCCCCAACCTAGCATTGGTGTCATTCTTTTTTGCTTGAAGGATTGCCCCCCACAACTCCTCAAAGGTGGCACTTTTATACCCTAGGCCACCCTAGGCCAACAACTGCAATGGCATCACACATCGACTGCCAAAATGGATTGTTTTTGGTGATGATGAGAGTTAAGTCACTCTAGAAAAGACACCTCCCTATAGCCTTCTCTTTTCGTTATGAATGATTTGACGGAAGGTTGAGTTCCAACTCCAATTCATGGAACAAAAAAGAATGAGGCCCTACCGGTAGGTGAATCCATGGAGCCCCTCTTACTACCCTTAATGGCACTGGTAGATACTCGTGAACTTTTTTCTAGGCCTAAAGCTGCAAGCTCAACTTTGTTTGTGTCGATCTCTTCCTCACTTCTATTCTGTTCATTAATTGAGTCATATAGGTAAATCTCATAATCTCTAGGGTGACTATGTTACAAAGCCCAACATCATGCCCAAGGAGTTTAATTATATGGTATTTCAACTTGTTAGTCCTTCCCATCATATGATGCCCACATGATTTGCAGTTCAAGCTCTACTGGTTTGTCCCATCCTTGGGCTCACCATACTGCCAAAATGGCTCCAAAGGATTTTTTGACATTCTTGCAAAGAGAATTGCCAACTTCAAAATTCAAACCTAGGGCACAAAAAACACAAAATGACATTAAACCCTATTAGAAAAAAATAGTAGCCATTTGGTTTTAAAAACTAGACCTCTAAATTTATATTGATAGCCATGAAAAATGAAAACAAGAGGGTGGCTAATGAATTAAAAATCAACCTTGTTATTCCAGTGAAAAAACTCCATACATTGTGATTGTATTTATGGGCATGAAAATCATTGGCAAAATGGCAAAAAAAGAGAGCAAAATTTATAGAAGCAAACAAGCAAGGAAAGGAGCAAGCAACTATGCATAAATATATGGAATAAATAACATCAACATAGTGGGATTAAATACATGCATGTGAGAGGGCCATGGGGTGTAGAATAGACGATGAATGGGTGTTTTGTTAAGGCACTCCTTGCGTAAGGACATCTGTTCGAAACTCCATGGGTGTGGGCCTTACAAAAAGTAAAATAAAAAAATACATACATGTGAGAGGAAAATTCAACCGATTGACAAATGTTTTGAACCCCACTAGAAAATATTGATGGTAATGAAATTTGGTGTTTAGACGCCTCCACAATGCTTAATGCTCTCCAAAAGCCTTTCTCCTTCCTTCTCCAACAATCCACAAAAGAAAAATGCCAAAAGAAAACAAAAAAACTACTTAAAACCCATGAAATAACCGTCCTTATGATTTTTAAGGTCATGGTGCGTATTTTCAAAAATAAAAAAAAAATCACAATTACAAATTTTTTTAAATTGTGATTTTTTGGCCCGGAATTTTAGGAGCTTGAAAAAATCGTGATTTTTTGAGAAATCGACTATATTTTCTACACTGGTTGAATCCATTGCTTTAGTTTCCCTATACTCTACTTCACAAGAAGAAAGAGAAAGTGTTCTCAACTTCTTACTGGACTATGAAATTGGACATGAACCAAGTGGAAAGATGTCCTGCATCAGATTTCATGTTATTTGTATCTTCTTCCCAATTAGAATCAATGTCACAAAGAAGTAAAATAGAAGCCTCACTAGAATAGTAAACATGTGTAGATTTCCTCTATTATATATGAGAATGCTTTTAGCTACATTCCAATGGTTGTCATGACGCATTTGCATAAACTTGAAGACCATATTATATCAAAACAGGTGTTAGGTTTGCTATGTGTTAGATAGATCAAACTCCCAACAAATTGACTATAAAGTGTAGCATCAACAAGTGGAGTGTCACAATCAACAACTAATTTGACCCTTAATTGAAATGGTGTTGGTGAAGGCTTACTATCACCCATATGAAACCGAGCTAGCAAATGCAAGGCATACAGAGGATGAGAAAGGAATATCCTATCAACCATGTGTTAGAATTGAAGGCCTAGAAAATAATGCAAGAGGCTAAGTCTATCATTTCAATACGATGCTTAAGATCATTCTTCAGTTCTTGGATCAAGGAAAGTCACTTGTGAGGAATAAATCATCCACATAAAGCACAATGAGGAGATCATCTTCAAAGAATTTAACACACATATTTGGATTAGTTCGACACTTCCTAAAACTACTTTTCAAGAAATGAGTATCAATTTTCTCATACCAAACCCTAGGTACCTATTTAAGACCATAAAAAGACTTATTCAACTTTCATCCCAAACTTGAATTTTTAGAGGTGATGAAAGGAGGTGGTTGTTGCATATAAATTGCTTCACAAAGATCACCATTTAAAAAAGAACTCTTGACACCCATTTGGTGAATTTTCCATTGAAAGCATGCAATAGAGAAATGATGGTTTTGATGGTGTTTTAGTAATGGGAGTAGATGTTTTGGTGTAATATATACATTATTTCTCAAGAAAGACTTTGGCAACTAATTGAGACTTATGCTTTTCAATTTGTTCTTCTACAATGAACTTTGTTTTATAAACCCATTTACAACCAACAAGGTTCTTACCAAGTACATTATAAACGTCATGAATAGATTTGTTGCAGTTGAATTACTTGTAGAACTCGTTCACCATGAATAAATTTGATGCAGTCGAATGACGTGTAGAATTCATCTACCAAGGTGGAGAACAACTTTAAATGCTTGGAACACTTGTTATGGAATTATGGAGTTTTCTTGGGTTCAGGAAGGAAAATGGTAGGTTATAATGGTGAAAAGGATGATCTTGCTAACACAAAAATCCACAATTGCATGCCAAAATAATCACAATTCAAGCACCCAACATGATGTACCTATGTTACTTCTTATAGGGAGAGGCACATGACAGAAGAGAAGTGTTATATGTAACTAGAATGAAGAAGAACCTTTTGTCCATCATCAATGAATGAACAGTTTGAATATGAAGGTTGAAGTTAAAGGTTGTACGTGTCTCATAAACTAAAGTTATTTTGTGAATTTTGAATTCTTGGTAAGCAAAAATTGTGATTTTCCCTATTGGAAAGGCATGGTGCATGAAGGAAGTATTTGAGTTTATACATAATAACTTATTTAGACCCATGACTAAACCATATGTGGGGGTATATTTTATGTCACACCCTTGAAAATAAATGAAATCATATACATTTTAAATGTTCAAAGAATGGAAGGCTCTTTGGATGTTTCTCATGGGATACGTTAATGTGTTGGAGACAAATTCCAATGTCTTAGGCTATAACATGTATTTTCAACTCATGGGCCATGTGTGGGCCCTTGAAGCTTCGCATGTTCCCTCAACAAGGAATCTTTGGCTTGCAAGTTAAATATGGTGGCATTTTAAAGGTTTGACACTTGATGGACGTTTCTTAGGGATATGGGATCAAAACTCAATGACTTGTGCCACAACATGTCATTGTGACTCATGGGACTATTGTGGGTCCTATGGCCATCACACATGCATTGGATCAGAATCATTGGCATGCGAGTTGAATATGGTTCCCATTTCAAGGTTTTGTTCACTAAGTATGGTTCAAGGATATGGTCATGATTTGGAAAAAATACCAATATATTAGGCCATCACATGTATTTACAACTTATGGTCCATTCATACGTGATCCCTTGGGCCATCACACATGCTCTAAATGGGGAATATTTGGCCCATAAGGCCCTTATGTTGCCCGTTTCAAGGTTGTGCACACTATGGATGGTTCTCAGGATATTGGTTTGTTCTAATGCCAAAGTCCATTACCTTAGGGCATAACAATTTTCTTTGAATCTTGTGAGTAATGTGTGGATTCTCGAGCCATTAAATATTTACTAAATAGTGAATCTTTTGTCCACAATAACATCCTTGTGTTGGCTATTTAAAGCTTGGAGAACTATGGACGGTTCTTGTGGATATGATCATGTTGTGGGCCCAAATCCTAATGAGTTAGGCCATACCATTTGTCAAAACTCATGGGTCATTTGTGGGCTGTCAAGCCCTTACGCATGTTCTAAAGAATAATTATTTTCCCATGACAACCCCTTACGCATGTTGTAAATAATCATTATTTTCCCATGAGGTCTTATTTTGGTCATTTCAAGGTTTGGTGCACTTTGGAACGTTCTAGGGATAGACCAAAAAATAGAACTCTAATGTGGTCTAACTATTTAAACTCTAACATTAATATTTAACATTGGTCACAAGTCACTAACGCATTTTATGTAACACAAACATCAATGGCTGCTAAATATAAAATTATGCTCTAACAATTTTAGGCATGTGTCAAATATACTCCAAAGGGATTTCTAGAAGTTAGAGATGAACAAAGGATCTCTTAGATTTTCCACATGGAGCTTAGATTGGCACCCTTGTGTTCAAAAGATGCTTTTATGTAATAGAGCACAAAGTCCCCTTTTGTGCACATGCAATTTGAGTGTGAAGCTAGGCTATGTGAACAACTTTATATAAAAATGTTTGATGGTCAAATAAAATTTAAAAATTTAATGGCAATCCATGAAACTTGCTGCAATAAATGGTGAGTGATTAAATTACAGTACAATGGAGTGAGCAAATTATGACACAACCTGTTTTGGACCATGCTTGGGCTATGGCTGCATCTAAGTTTGTCGCGAAGCCACCATCATAATATGGGCTATGAGCATGCTTTTTACCTCCATGTGCGAACCCTAACAGTCATTAATTATGCATGCAGGAAAATATGATGTTGACCCAAACATGTCCAAAATAGAGTCTTGTATCATCGTTAATTGAGTTGGTCTCATGGCAAAGGATCATGATTTTCATCTTCGAGAACTAGTTAACCATAAGGAAATTTAGAGTCATGGCATGTGGTTGGCTAGGCTATGGGAAATCCACAAAGGCAAATTCCCATGGGCATGATGAATGTGAAGAGGAATATATTGACCCTGCTTAATGTTAGTTGGCTTAGAGATGTTGTAGGCAACAAATAGGCAACATAACGTTGTCTATATTTTCTTCACATTATTGTACAAGTGAGGCCAATTTTTTTTTTTGAAGCATAACCAGACTATTTTTGATGCAAAAAGTGTCCAATTCCCTTGTAATATTGATCTTCCAAAATGAGTTTCAGACACACATATTTTGCTAAGTTAGAACAAGTCTTTTCCTAGATGAAAGGTACCTTAGAGGAGATCAACATATATATGAACATATGTGATATCTACTAGCTAATGTCAAGGTCAAAATAGTTAAGGGTAAAAGTGTGTTAAGGTTAATAAGGTGTGTAGAGGTGTGTTAATGGAAAAATATTTCTTGACCCTTTTTCTCAATCATGAGTTCAACCTCAGGTTATTGGGAGTTTGCTAAAAAGACAAAACATAGGGCCACACATTCACATTCTTCTTGTGCATTGATATTGTCATTAGCTCAAACAAAAAATCAAAGAAGCCACCCACGTCATTGATACCGCAACTCAAGAAATTGAAGAGAGGAACCAATTGCGTATAAGGAGAGACCACTGCATCCAAGGAGAGAACACACGCGTCTCCAAGGCGAAACCTGTTGCGTGTCCAAGGAGAGACCACTTGTGTGTCCAAGGAGAAGTTACTTGCACGTCCAAGGAGAGATCACCTACGAGACGAAGGAGAAACCCCACCATGTTACCATGTCTTCCGTAAGTGTCTCAGATTTGATTGCATGTGTTGCTATGTTACCCACCATTTTTGTTTTTTTCTAACTTCTTTAGATTTCCAAATGCCTTGCAGTAAATCCCTTTACTACTTCTTAAGGTTGTCAAATTGCATTGTTTCCAAAGAAAAGCAAGAACATCAGAACAGATAAATGATTATCACCATCCACGATAGTACCGAGTTTTGGCCAAAACACATGATCTATTCCATGTGGTTTTTTATCACCATGACTTGGATTCTACAATCCTTTTAACCTTGTAGTTCATTATAGTAACGCTTCCTAACAACATCCACTGAAATTGAAGGCTTAATTCCCCATAGAAAAAGCTAGAAGAAAATATAGATCGCCCTTCCTTTTCAAGATTTGATCACCAACTTCTTTGAATCATGCCATACTCATTCCATAAGCAATCCCAAAGGCTTGATGTTTGCCTTCCTAATGAATATTAACCATTTGCTCATCATTATTAGTATTAACTTGGCAAAGTCAATACTATCTTCACTAAGCCCTATTGTCAAATACTTGTAGGTAAACTGTAAATTTTCTTTTGAACATTGAAATCTGGCCCATACTACACAAATGCTGTAACTAGGGATTGCAACTAATGATTTCTAATGTTGTAACCAAGGATTACATCCCTTGTAATTTGCTTGCTATCTCCATACCTTCTTTGCCAACTAATTTGCTTCTCTTTGTCCTTATGGTTCAAAAAGCAAGTGGCATGGCTTTGATTCCCTGTCTACCGATTTGGCACAACTATGTCAAAATGTAGGATATAATAATGGGCAAGCTCATGCTTGTTAAGTAAAACGTCATTGCAATGCTTCTAAAGAAAATCAATATCTTTAGTCCACACAAGCAACCAAGCACATGTGAATTCAACAACCCATGGAATTTTATCCCTTTAGATAGTCAGTCTCCGTGAGAGGGAGGTTGGAAGGTAGGATTGGTAGAGAGCCTTTGCCCAAGCCTAGATAGATGCGGCTAAGGGGTAGAATCAAAATATATGCATTAGAGTCTTAGCACACCCATAGTGGGTAAAAGCAAGATACACCAGTCAGGTTTTCACCATAAGACCTCACTGAAAGATTCCAACTATAAATGGCCAACATGGTCTTACTCTCAAAAAGCTTTTGCTAGGAACCCAACAACATAACAATTTTTCTCCAAAAAAGATTTTGGATACTCAAACTCAAGTTGGGAGGCTTATTAGGTTTCCTCTCCATCCTCCATGTAGTGTTTGAGTCATTTTCCATCCAAAAATGTTGGTATGCATTACTTGACAAACTAGCAAGGCTATTGTCCAATAGACAAATGCAAGAAATATGTGATCCAATGTCACCTCAATCACACTCTCGACATCTTTGGAGTGTTGTAACTTCCAAGGGGAGAGCCCTTTAATGCCCTACAAACACTAAGCATAGAAATATGTTATGTCTTCTAGAAGACCAACTTAGAGACCAATGTCTTAACAAATTAACTTTAGAAATGAAGAAGACATACTAGATAAAGTGCTTGTAGAGGCTAATGCAAAATGTACCAAACCAATGTATTTAATTCAAGATGTTTGGTTAATGACATAGGCATTCAATAATGCTTAGTAGACCAAAAGATATTCAATGATGTAGTTTAAGAACACCCAACAACAAAGCAAGAATGTAAATAACAACAATAAGTATTCAGTAATTGCAATCCTTCACCTTTCGGTAAGCAAGCAAGAAGATTGGTTTAGTGATAACAACGGTAGCACAATATGACAATTTGAGTGTACTAGTAGTAGAATAAATAACAACTAAATGTATTAGAACATTAGTTCAATGTACTTGATACATCCCAATTCAACCAAACTTGAAGTGCTTACCCTCTAGTAATGTAAATTATTCTTAAAAAGAGTTGGGTTGAGCCCTAGGAAAGGAGCTCGAGGGCACAACAAGGGAGGCCTATGGTATTAGAGGGCCAAGAGAGTGATGCGAGGTGTAGGGAGGCCTAGGAAGGAGGGCCGAGGAGGAAGGAAGGTAGGCCAAGACTCCAAAGAGCAGGCCGTGAGGGTTGGGAAAGGTAGCTTTAGGATTGTTTTAGTTTTTTTTCAATTTTTAGGGTTTTCCTAGTATGATAAAAACTAACTAATAAAATAAGATTTAAACCTAAACTACCTCTACTCTACCATGAAATGCAAGTATACACATATGCTAATGAATGAATTTGACGAAAAATATGAGTAAGGACATGCCAAAGGGGTTTTCAAGATGTTACCTTATACCCTAGGGCATCAAGAGAGGTGACCAACCTCCCTCTTGAGATGTCTCTTCAAGGTTTTGACTGTTGGAAAATGATAACTCTGAAGGTCGTCCCTCATGTTTTTGGCGTGAGTGTAATGAGGGGGACCTATGTAAAGGCTTTGTCCTTTGTATATTTATGTAAAAAGTGACTTTTATATAAATAAAGAGTTGATGTTTTGTACTTTATAAAGTGGGTCACTTTAAGTGATGTATTTAATAATTAATGTATTTAATTATTAAAATGAGTTTTAATGATGACCCTTGATTTTGTAATTAAATCTCAACTTGTCATTATCGTAGTTGGGAAGGTAGTTACAAATTTGAAATATAAGACAAAGATAAAGGATACAGTCGCCATTAGAGAGGAAGAAGAAGAAAGTGAAAGAGAAAGGAGAGATACCCTAGGAGTAGTGGCACGATTTCTAAGAGAGCAGCAACAACACATTTTCCAAGGCAACCAGAAGAGTATCGTACACATTCTAATAGTACTGTATAGTAGCACATGTGGGAACGAATCACAAGGCAATTTTTGGTGCATTTATTGCTGACTGTTTAGACCGTACATCAAGGTGACTTTTGGCACATGTGGCATGGAAATCGAGGCACAAAGTACAACATTAATTACGAGTCATACAACACGTGTGAGCAGGATGTATTGTTGTTTTTGGGCACGATTTTTGAGGTAGTATGCTGTTGTCATTAAAGTTTGGAATTTTGTTAGTGAGGGTTGAAGGAAAGATTCATTGTGTTGATTTTTTTTTTAGTATTCTTCTTTAATGAAAAATTTATTCTTTAGGTTTTTCCTAAGTTGGGGTTTTTGCCCAATCTTTTGACCAAAAAATTTGTGTTCAATGTGCTTGTGTATTTTGAGTGCTTTGAATTGGTGGTTTTGATTTTAAAATTTATGAGCAAATTTTAATTAAAAAACTAGATATTTAAAGTGTTTAACATAATGCATGTGTGAGAAGTTTTATGCTTATGCCAATTTCCATCAGTGGCAAGCTAGGACCCTCCCTAACAACCTCAAGGACTGGTTAATGGAAGGATAGCAAGGGAATAAACCAAAGATCCAAGAGCCCAAGCCTAAGAAAACTCCTTTTAGAGGACGTTCTCTAACAATCCAAGATGACAAAAACGCTGATAAGTGACCTTAATTAGACAAAATGCAGCACTAGGGATACCATTCAATCCACAATAAATTACCTTATCAAATCCTTAATAAAGAGAAATCAAGAGAAAAAACCTAGATACCTCTTTTTCCATGTGTTTAGCAAACAATTCTAGCATCACCTTAGCAAGAGCATGAACCAAGAACACTTCAGAAAATTGCCTTCACACAAAAAGATAAACTTCCTCCAGAGGTGCACATCACTCTAAGAGCCCTAGAAGGGTAAAAAAGTAGCATAATGTTTTATTCCAATTGTCTTGCGTTTGAAATGAAATGAGGAGGGAGTTACTTATAGCCTTCTCACACTCAATTTTATAATATAACCGGGCTGACATGCCTTTAAAATGTTAATTAAAAAATATAGAATGAAATAAAATAAAGTAATCAAATATGTGGGTAACTTGGGGCATTTTCCCCATAGTTTACCCAAAAATTATTAAAATAACTAAAAAAACAAGATACTCCAAACTAAAGGATGGAGTAGGGCATCATCCCCTATCTAACCGCAACAATGCTTTTAATCTCTTAATACCCCCCTCAAAACAAGCAGTATGACTGAGATGAGATGATGATATCATCATTGGAATTGGCCCAAGGAGAGGGAGTGCTTTGCTGAGAAGGGGCCATGATGGGTGGCAGAGGTGACCTGGAAGGTATGCAAGAGCTTTAGAGATGAAACACTGTCTCCATAGTAGTAAACATGGAGGGGGTCATGTGACTCGGTGACTTGTCCCTAGGAACCCCAAACACCAATCCCATGGTTAGAAACCCCAACAAAGGGTAGTTAGCAATGCCATTAAGCCATAATACTCCTAAAGGAAAAACCAAAGGGTCCGACCATAACCACCCCTCAATAGTGTTAATAATATCCCTATCCTGATCGTGAATAAAAATGTGACCCCCCTCCATGGGCAGTCATCTGAAAGTGCTTTGATACTGGCACCACGTAACACTGGCTCCAACTGTAGGATGTGTTGGACTCACGATTGTCGTTAGACCAAAACCTGTAGCTGTTAATCTCCGCTACAATCACCATAGTTAGGATCTTGGGAGGCGGTTACTCCATTTCATGAAACTCATGGTGAGCGATGAACCCAATGTCCAACAATATCCCCCCAGCGCAAACTGGGTGAGTTTCGAACCCTTGACCTGTTTCTCTGATACCATTTGTTGGACTCATGATTGCCGTTAGACCAAGACCTGCAGGTGTTAATCTCCACTACAATCACCAGAGTTAGGATCTTGGGAGGCGATTAGTCCATGTCACGAAACTCACGGTGAGCACTGAACCCAATGCCCAACAGGATGAGTGTTCTTATCGAGAGTGCTTGAGAACTTGTGAATCTTTAGGGCACCTATAGACCAACACACACATCAAATAACCAAGGGAATTAAAAGCATCATGAGGTAGACACTTTTGTCCTTCCTTGCTCATTATTATAAACTAAATATGAAAAAAATGACAAGTGCAATACAAGGGTTACAATATATGCCTAAACTCAAATGAAACTAAACCCACCTACACTAAACATGATAACCAAAATGGGTTAAGTGAAATCATACCGCTAATGTATCCAGCTGAGTAAACAATTCAAACCTGATCCTTTTCCTTTGTCTTTAGAGACAAGCCATAATAAGATCTCATTGATGACAAGATGAGTACGTACCAAGATCTTCATTAGGACAAGGAAGGAAGGATGCATGATGGTGGGAACTTGGAAGCCTTGATATTGATGCCACGGAGAAGGATCACTTTGATAAGCTTTGTTGATCCATGCTTTTGTTGGGCTTATGTATGGGCCATCTCCATCATACATTGGTATTTTGATTTTTTTTGCATGAAACCGATCATATGCTTTTGAACTTGGGGAACCATTTGCAAAGGTGGACCCTACAAATCTTTATAGGCCAGCTGTAACCTATCACTGTACCTTCTTAAACACCGCTTTGGATATATAAGCATATTGTTCATCTTTGCAACGATGATGTTAGTATCACTACTAATCTTTAAAATTTTGAAATTATCGGCCACATAATCCATACCTTCATTTTTCAATCAAAAAGATAAACAATAAATATCATGGCAATGCAAAGTGAATCACATACCTGTAGGGTTTTGATGAGATGGATCATTGGAAACTTATCGATATTGGACAAAAAGGTTGAACAACTTCTTCAATACTTCTTGAGAAACACAGATGGGAATGATAATCTGGGCTCATTATAGACTGAATATCTATCTGCAAGAGAATTATCTGTACAACATACTTCATTGTCCTCGATGTTGGGTGAGTATAATTGAGTCGAGTCCATAGGGATATCACTAGAGATATGGTGCCTCAAATTTTCCAACCATCTATTGTAGTAAGACATTTGCATACAACAATCATCTGTAATGGCAAGAGAACCCACATCCCGAGGTACTTCATCAAATTTAAGAGCAAAAGGACTACTCCATTCTTCATCATTAGCATCACAAGGGAATGGGATAATCATATCCTTTTCACTGATTATGTCTTTGATATCCTCGTTCGAGGTAATCATGGCTTCCTCATCCCAAATAGTGCCAAATTCTGGCTCAAGCCGATCCATATTGACATTTGGTTCTTCTGTGAATGGCATGAAAATTTTATTGACTTCCACTTCCTAGTATTCGTCACTGAAAAGTCTGAAACAAAACTACTTGGTCTTAAAAAATCATAGAGAGGCGAACCCATAAACCTCCAATAATCATCATCTGCATTGATCTTGTCATTCTGCTTTAATAGATCTGAGATATCGTAAGAAACTGCTTCAAGACAGAAGGAAAACTCACCCTTTCCTTATGTTCTTCAATTTCTTCAACCAGGATTTCTTGGTCTTCATGTGTAGGTTCACAATCATATTCATCTTCATGTGGAACTCCATATCTAGACATAAGGTTTATGATGTCATCCACAAGGTCTTGAACACTAGTTTCTTTGAGCAAACCATCTTGATCTCCCTCTTGGATTTCTTCAGTGAGGTCTGTTCTCTGATCTTCTAGTACCTTTTCGACAAGGCCAACTGGGATATGGGCTTCCTGGACCTCCTCTTTTCTTGCCGGAGAGTCTAGGGATTCAGTAAATTCTTTGTACATGATGGGGCCCAATTCATTGCAGACCAGTTCAACTAATTGATAAAACAAAGAGATCCCACTTGGAGGAAGATTCTTATACCATTTCTATTCATGATGGTTCATCGTGAAGTCAAGATATATTATTAATAATTTCATTCTAACGTCCTCATCCATGATATCCCATGTCTTAATATACTCTATGAATGCAAGCACATGTTCTACAACCCAGTCTTGAGATGCCCTCCAGTTTGGAACTGCTAGAAAGACATGTCCATCCACAACATTTGGATACCCTGGAATGTTCAAGATATCGAGTGGGTCAAACCAAGGGTGGCATACCCACGCTTCATCAAAGTATGCCATATCTTCCTTCTAGTCCTCATAGAGTACTTTTATTTTCTTCAATGGGAGTTGCCAGGTGAGACCTACCAAGTTATAAACTTTCACCAAAGTACTAAACAAGAAAGTACATGAAAAGATGTGCCGAGTTTTTGGTGGAGTCACCAGATAAACTTGTCAAGTTAGTTCTTACAAAATATAGATATATTGATAATGAGGACTCACTTGATGAAGATTTACCAATGTGTCGTTCTTGCACGGATTAGTCACCTCAAATGACCTTGAGGTTCCCGTCGCTGCCGCCAAAAATGTTATTGGGAAAATTAGCAGGATGGCCTGGTAAGCATGTGCGCGGAGATGTGAACCAATGTCGTCTCAGTCACATTCATTTAACTTCTTCGAAGTGTTTCAGAGCACTTTTTGATTACCTGTCAATAATTACACCAAACACCTTCCACAACCTCAAGCATAGATCAATGCCTTATGGAGTCGAGTCAATTAACAATAAAGACAATATGAACCATGGAGGATTTAATGCCAACAGTATGAAAAGATGAATAGTCATCAATGGTACATGCTAGCATATAAAATGATATTAGTAACATTAGTTAACATGAATATAAATGTTTAGGAGCTAACATTAGTGACCTTTCGTGCAATGTTGTAATGATAAATTTGCAAACCATAAAAATAGTGTCAATATGATATTTTATCAATATTGGGGTTTAGTATTGACTACTCGGTATATAGCGAACTACCAACAATAGCAAGTGTTATAGAGTATAAGGTAAGTAATATTTCTAATTGATTTCAGAGATGGGAGAAGGACGGTGATGAGGTACGACGATCTGAAAGGGAGAAGGATTTGACGGGGGTTTCAAGTTGTAGGGTACGAGAAGTAGGGACAGGGGCTTCGGCCTGATCCTAAGACCAGCAACTATGGTCCTGGGATGTGCGAGCCCGCGGATGGGGGGACTCTGTCCCCTGTTTAGAGCTCGGCCATGGAAACTGAGTTAGATAAGGGGAAAAGGCCAATCTCTGACTCCCAATTGGGGAAGGCAGGGGAAGGCACTAGCGGAATTGCTAACGAAGTCACTGCAAAGGAAGGGAACTGAAAAATGGGGCAAAGTCTACCCAAATCAAAGACAGTTCCCAAGTTACAGATCAAATCGGCTAGAATCAGGGAATATATCAGCTATATGAAGGAGCGTGCTCTCATAGGGAACTTTGTAGGGATCTGGCCTTTGGAGAATACCCTAATGTGGTGGATTAACCACCTAGAAACCTCAAGGCCACTATGACCTGGAACTAGAAGCAAAAGGATTCTTCATTGTCATCTTCTTTAATGAGGAAGATAGAACTCGAATCTTTGAAAGAGGACTATATTTCTTTAACTCTGCAGGTCTGTTCTTGAGACCGTGGAAAGAAAGATTCAATCCAGACAAAGAGAATCTCACAATTGCCCCGGTTTGGATCAGAATGTATTCCCTTCTGAAGGAATACTGGTAAGAAGACATCCTAATGGAGATTGGGAACATGTTAGGGAATTTTGTAAAAGTCTCTGAGCAAAATCGACAAAGAAGATACACCTACTATGCCAGGATCTGCATATATATTGATATATCAAAAGATCTCCCAGATGGTATTGATCTAACATGGGAGGATGAAGACTGGTTCCAAGAAATAGATTATGAACAAATTTCGTTCAAATGTAGGAGATGCCACGAACATGGGCATTTATTTAGAGACTGTCCACAGAATAAGAAACATGGGGGAACTAAGGAACAAGAAAATCAAGAAGCCGGGGGGTTTACCCGGGTCCAAAACAAGAAGAGAGCAGCCAAGAAATTCATTGGCACTGAAATTTTCAAGAAAGTTCAAACGCAAAACATGTTTGAAGTCCTCCAAGATCCTCAAGAAACTAACAATCCAGTCATTATTTCCAGCATAAAGACACAGCCCAGAAGACTAGTGATGCGGTTGTAACAAAGGAAAGTGCAGCGCATGACCCTCCCCAACAATCCCAAGAAAAGGATCCAATCCCATTGACCCAGATCCAGGAAGAACACCAGGAATCAAAGGAGATGGAAGAGGAAGAACACCAGCAAGACTCAGGAGATGGAAGAGGAAGAAATGGAGATCGGAGAATTAGACTTGGTTGGGCTGGAGACAGCATGCTCTGCGTTGGCCCCAGAGAGGATTATCACATAACAAGTTACTTTGTTGGAAAAGGCGATAATCAAAGCCAAAGCAATGAAGTTTCTAGGGGTCACGACAGAATCACTTAAAGATCCGGAGGGAAAAAAGAAAGCAAAGAAAGAAACCCAAGGTAGATATAGTAATGTGCAAAGAATCCAAAAGGTTGGAGCTCAATTGGTGGCTTTAGGGCAGTATCCTACCATAGATGCAACCCTCTCTCGCACAAATAAATAAGTTTCCAATGCTGATCACATCCTGGAACATTAGAGGTTGTAGTATCACCTTGAAGATTCATCTTCTAAGGAGAAAGATCAAATTGGAAAATCCAAGAGTGGTCTTCCTGCAAGAAACAAAATGTTTGGGGACAGATCTGAAAAGTATAGTAGGAAAAGCATGGAAAGGATGTGAAACAGTAACGATGGATGCTAATAAGGCGGCCAGAGGTATTGGCATTCTATGGAATCCAAAAGAGATCTTCCTCTATAAATTCTCTGCAACCTAGAATTCTCTTTTTGCTAGATTTCACATTTTAGGGACTGGCATACGGGGATTCATTACCAATGTCTACGGTCCTCCTAGGGCAGAGAAGAAAATGCAATTTCTGGACTCCTTAAGGATGATAAATGCTCTGACGGAAGGAAAACCCTGGATTATTGGAGGAGACTTCAACCTGATCAGGAGTCTTGAGTAAAAGAAAGGGGGGATTAGACAGCTAAACCCCATAAATGATACCTTTAATGAAGTTATCGACAACCTTGAACTGATTGATGTAAGAACCAATAACGATAGTTTTACTTGGAACAACAAAAGGACAGGGGACATAGGCATAGCATGCCGGCTAGACCGCTTTATGGTGTCGGAGTCCATAATGATGAACGAGAGAGCTGAAAGCGTCGGTCCTTCCTTCAGCCGGCTCTGACCACTGGCCCATCAAGTTGGAATAGGAAAATGTGGGTGTTAACCTACACAGACCCTTTCGCTTCGAAAAATTCTGGTTACTTCAGCCTGACTTTCAAGAAAAATTAAAAGAATGGTGGGAGGAAATCCCAACCATTAGAGGAACAAGGATGTACCAGTTCCAGCAAAAGCTAAAAATCCTCAAAGCAAACATAAAAAAATGGAACAAAGAATCTTTTGACAACATTTTCCAAGCAAAAATGGAGTTGGATTGTAAAATCAAAGAAGTTCAAACCATAGGCATGCAATCAGGTTTTTCGGTGGAGATCAAGGAGCAGGAAAGCTCTCTACTCCAGGAATTCAACCAAAGAGAACACCAGGAGGAAATATATTGGAACCAGAAAGCCAGAGTGAAATGGCTCCATGAAGGAGAACGAAATACTAGCTTCTTTCACAAATCGACCATCCACCATTGTCAAAGCAACCGCCTGACGAGATTGAGAATTGAAGAAGGCCCAATTGCTGAATCCCAGGAAGATTTGGAATGAACCCAATTTACGGAATGAGAAATGGGTCTATCTGAGCCCCAGATCTGGCTCGATTTCCGAGTGAGATAAACAAAATACCCAACGGACTTTAGCTTCTAAATGCAGGCTTATAACTTCAAGGAACTATCTAAATAACATTCTGGAATCTTGAAAGGAAAGACCATGGTTTATCTTTATTAAAACAACCGAAACGCTGATTTATCCTTCAACAAGCCAAAGCGTGAAAGCTTACATCCTGTACATTTTTTTTTTTTATGTTGCACTGTCCAAAGTCATTGCAAGTTGGATTGGCAAACCTCGAGTAACTTCTTGTCCACTATCTTCATACCAAACTGTGCTAGCTAGATTGCGATCGATGATGTGAATGCTCTTTGTAATGCTCTGCTAATAGCTTCGGGTCTGTTTGATGCTTGCTTTCTTCAGTCCAGCGAGAGAGAGAGCTCAGAATACACCCACAAAAATTTCCTCAGCCAAAAATTTCCATGTGTACTCTTCCTCAGTCTAGCTGCGGCTTCTTTACCTTACAATTCCCTTGATGGAGTAAATATATATACACCTTTGAGGTTATCAATATCCATAGAATAAGGAATGTATATTTTTGCTTTTTACTTTTTAATAATTATTTTATTTTAAATCACCCTTTTTATTTCACCTTACCCCATTTGTAATGTAATTATGTTTTATAAGAAAACTTTCTTCAAACCACATTAGGGACACCTTAAGAATGTTATTATTATTATTTTTTATTTATTATCCTTTTGACTGGGCTGACTTCCCCATTTACTTTGACTATTTTAAACTTCAAGTGGCTTGGGTCATCAACATGAAGGGCTTCTCAGGGCTTCAAGACCATCTCTAGGGTCTTCTGCCTCATTAGCTGGGTCTTTAACATCTTCAGCAGAATGTTGACATCAATGATATCAAGACCATGTTGGCATCAATGACAATTTCATCAACAATCTCCCCCTTTGTCATTGATGACAACAACTCATGCTCTCCCTATGAGCATGCTCTCCTTTTGTCTGCATCTACCCCTTTGTCTTCATCTCTCCCCCTTTGGCATCAATGGCAAAGGGTGTCCACATACCTGTCTCTGAAATCTCTGATCATTGCTAACTGCTCCCCCTGTCAATATGCACGATCCTAGGACCTGTCTCTATCCCTGGAGTAACCATCCTTTCTCCTTTGAGTTCATTCTCCAGCCTCATGAACTCAAGGTGTGCTAAGGTCTTTGAGAGACCTTACACTTGGCTTGCCATAAGGCAGCCATCCTCCCTGCTCTGATCAGCTTCTCCTTTCTGCAACTGCTCGGTCTTACTTATCCATACTTGCTTCTTGGCATCTGTCCTTTGAGCATCTGTTCCTTCATTGTCCTTGCTGGTTTTCTTGGTTGAGCTATATGTTAGTCTTCTCATATCATTCCAACAGTTTTGTGCTTTGTGCCCAAATTTGTTGCATGACCAGCACCTAACTGAGCTGTTGGAACTTCCAATACTTCTTTGATCCACTTCATTTCTCCATGCCTGAGCATATCCCTGACTGTAGGCATTTGTCTTCTGATCTTCAAATCTTCTTGCTGATATGTATGAAGTACTCCTTCTTGGTTGACTTCTTTGACTGGCACATTCATGGGCTTTGTGTCCAAACCCACTGCAGGAGTAGCATCTCACTGTGCGACATGTGGCAGCAACATGTTCGGCTTGATTGCATGTCCAACATCTAACTGTGACATTGGGGCTTCCAGCCCTTCTTCTTCCATGGAATCTACAATCCATAGCCTTATGACCAAAGTTAAAACAAGAATAACAATAACCATTGAAACCACTTTCATACCTGAGTCTTGGAGCCGTTTCCTTTATGAAGTTGCTTTGATGAACCGACCTAACTCCTTGTTTCATCTTTGAACTTCCAAAATTCTTGTTGTCATGTGCAGGTGCCTAGGGGGCAGCTTTGGACGTTGATGGACCTGCTTCTGGAGTCTTCAGAGACCAAGTGTCATCTTCAAGTTTTTCTTTGTTCTTCTTGTAACCAAGACCAGTCTTGTCGAGCGGAGATCTTTGGCAATCTAAGATCTTATCTAGGACAATTGAACTGTCCTGGAGCTTGACCAAGGCTTCATTTTTCTTACCTTTCTTCCTGAGACCAACTACCTCCATTTCCAGCTTCTGGATTGTTTCCTCCTTTTCTTCTAGTTGTCTATTCAAGATTTCTTCAGTCCTCTTGGCTTCCCCCAACTGAGTCTTCAAGTCATGATTTACCTCTCTTGCTTCTTCAAATATTTGTGAATATTTATCATGGTTCTTTTGTTCTAGGGTTAGATCAATCAAATCAATCTTTAGCTGTTCATTTTCTCCTTCCTTTTCCTTCAGCAATTTCAGCCAACCTACTCCTTCATGCTTAAGTTTCTTAAGCAACTCCTTTAGTTCAACATTCTGCTTTTGGAGATTATCCATATAATCAAAGGTTGTCGTCCTAAACATCTTGTAATCAGATTGATTAAGATCAACTTTGTTCAAGAACCAATCAGCTCTGAGATCTATGTGGCATACATAGTTTATAATTCTCTGTTTAACTTTCAACATTGCTTCATCATCATCTGCAAGAACCTTCTCAATTTCATCACACAAGCTATCATAATCACAAGATTCCATACCTTTACTAGAGACCTCTTCCTGTTTATCTTCTTCTTGATTTAGCTCTTCTGGGGGCTTGTCTTCTGATTTCTGATCTGTCTTTTTGGGATCTGGTCTTGCCTTCTGATACTCACTCTCCAGCTTGAACCATAGGTCTTTTGCCGAAGTGTACTCTCCTATACTTTCCTTCACTGAACTGGGAAGTCCATCCATGAGGAACTTCAAGGCTGTAGTGTTGTCCTTCTTTGCTTCCTTCTGTGCAGCTGATTTTCCTTTCTTGTTTAATGGAGCGGGTGGATTGATGACAATTTCCCAAATCCCAAACTTCTTCAGATAAGCCTTCATTTTGCTCCTCCAACTGAAATAATCTGTAACATCAAGTACAGGGACATCATTGCTTGATGACTCTTTCTTTTCCTCCATTGTGTCTAAGGATCTCCTTCAAGCTTGCTAGGCTTGTTACGAAGGCCTGCTCTGATACCAAATGTTGACACTGAGAGGGGGGGTGAATCAGTGTAAAGCCAATTTTAAACCTTTTCTTAGCTTGACACAGATAACTACCAATTCATCAATCAATCACATAAACTTTTCATAAACATATTATTCACATATCACAGCATTTAACTCATCAAGGACCATAGCACAGGAAAACACCACATCATATAAATTTGTAATCTTTTTATATTATTTTGGTCCGGCTACAACCGTTAGGCAAAATCAGCACCTACTGATACATAGAACACCTACTCTTGATCCAGGACCCTGCCTGGTTTTCTTAGACCCTGTTAAGAAGGGTTTGAGGTATCCTAACCTCAAAAGCAAGTCAAGCTTGCATTTACATTAAAGCTCACTGTTACATTACTTCATCACTTGTCTCTTCAATCTGCTGCTAGTCAATACTGCTGATTAACACTGCTGCAACACACCTGCTCTTCAATACTGCCAAGTTATCAAGGACTGTTCATCTCTGCTGTTGTTGGTCAGCTGCTCATCAACTTCTTGTTCATTTGCTTACTGCTGCTTCTGAATCTCTGGTCAATCTCAGCTTATTAACCTCTGCTGCTCATCCTCTTCACATCAATCTTCTTGTTCATCTGCTCATCATCACTACTGCTGGTCATAGTCTCAATCTCTGCTCAAATATCAATCATCAATCACAGCTGCTTAAAACACTGCTGAGTCATCAGGATTTGTTCAATGAACTACTGCTGCCATCAACTTGTCATGTCTTGGCTCTTTGTAAATGTAGCAGACCATTGAACCATGTATACACTTCTGAAACATTACTGCTACTGCTGTAAATAACTAGGGAATTATAGGAACACAAAAAAAAACTTACTTATAGTGCATGTCTGCCCAAACAAAGACAGTCTCAAACTCTGGAAATACGCTGTGAAAGACTTCAATCTAAGTCAAACTCAGACTGTGTCTTCTTGCTGCTATCACGAAAATTACCACTGTCACTTTTGCCTCAGACCTCCACAGTCAGTAAGCTCATCTTCCTCATCTTCATTGGAAGCCTTCTTAGCTCAGACTTCTAACTTAAACTGTCTTCAAAAATAGTAAGTCAAGATGGCCTTTCAAATTTCAGACTGCCATCTTCAAGAGGGACGAAATACAACTCTATTTTACAGCTTGTGCTGCTACAACTTCACATGGCTAATTAATCTGCCACTTCGCTGTTTAGAAGACTTCTTCAATTTCGCTGCCATAGAGCATACCCTTGCTTCACAAGGTGATCCAAAATATGGCCTTCAGTCAGTCCTTGGCTTTGTTAAATCAACCCTTCAAAGTCAATCTTGAAGATTACTACTAATCTGTCCAAAAGGTTCAAGTGTCTGCTCAACAAATAATGTCAAGCTCAGTAAAGGAATATCTCAGATCTTTCAATCAATAAGATGCCCTTAGACTTAGTTAAGATTGCCACAATATATAGTCCATCTCCTTCAATCAAATCTGCTCTGTAGACTCGGTCAAAATGGGATTTAAAGTGGCTCACAAAAACTCTAATTGCTTAAACTGATAAATTGCTGCCCATGGGTTAATACACTGCAACAAACACTGAATCACTGTCTTCTTCATTGGAATATTACTGATAATGATGACCACAACTTCAGTAAATACCCATGCAACTGTTAGGAGGGGGATTGCTGTCTCAAGAATGAATGAATGATTGTTGTAGATGAAGACATGGACAATGTAATAACCCAGACTTTACCCACCAGCAACAACAGCACGATTTCTTCAGTGGTTGGTTCCAATAAATTCAATGTTGGTTCAGTGCAAATCTGTGGACTAAGGCAGCAACGAAATTCTCCTCCCGGGCATTATTGCATTCAGACTCAACATTTATCAACACTCTGGGCATGAAGTCAACCCCAACACCTAAATCATATCAACAATGCTGCAGCTAATGCCTCCACACATGATAGCTCACATGGTCGGCCATAGTTCACTGGATTTGCTGCTACAAGCCATGGCAAAAGGCAAGGAGCTTGCCCACGCTATGAGCTCTATCACAGATCTGAAAACCAAGCCGAGGACCTTCCAAAATAGTCCCAGAAATCTGTCTAACTCTTCAAACCACTGCAAACACAGAAATAATACATTATGCAACGAAATCCGGATCGATGGATGTCTGTGACTACTGACAGACAGATCCAATTTATGGAATGAGAAACGGGTCTATCTGAGCCCCAGATCTGGCTTGATTTCCGAGTGAGATAAACAAAATACCCAGCGGACTTTAGCTTCTTAATGCAGGCTTATAACTTCAAGTAACTATCTAAATAACATTCTGGAATCTTGAAAGGAAAGACCATGGTTTATCTTTATTAAAACAACCGAAACGCTGATTTATCCTTCAACAAGCCAAAGCGTGAAAGCTTACGTCCTGTACATTTTTTTTTTATGTTGCACTGTCGAAAGTCATTGCAAGTTGGATTGGAAAACCCCGAGTAACTTCTTGTCCACTATCTTCATACCAAACTGTGCTAGCTAGATTGCGATCGATGATGTGAATGCTCTTTGTAATGCTTTGCTAATAGCTTCGGGTCTGTTCGCTGCTTGCTTTCTTCAGTCTAGCGAGAGAGAGAGCTCAGAATACACCCACGAGAATTTCCTCAGCCAAAAATTTCCACGTGTACTCTTCCTCAGTCTAGCTACGGCTTCTTTACCTTACAATTCCCTTGATGTAGTAAATATATATACACCTTTGAGGTTATCAATATCCATAGAATAAGGAATGTATATTTTAATTATTATTTTATTTTAAATCACCCTTTTTATTTCACCTTACCCCATTTGTAATGTAATTATGTTTTATAAAAAAACTTTCTTCAAACCACATTAGGGACACCTTAAGAATGTTATTATTATTTTTATTTATTTATTATCCTTTTGACTGGGCTGACTTCACCATTTACTTTGACTATTTTAAACTTCAAGTGGCTTGGGTCATCAACATGAAGGGCTTCTCAGGGCTTCAAGACCATCTCTAGGGTCTTCTGCCTCATTAGCTGGGTCTTTAACATCTTCAGCAGAATGGTGACATCAATGATATCAAGACCATGTTGGCATCAATGACAATTTCATCAACACTCATAGCATGGTCGCAAGAAGATTTAGAAGCTGATGCAACATAAAAACAAATCCTTCAAGATTGGGGAATAAGACAATTACCTTTGAACAACTCCCGCCTCAGCAAGTCGGTTTCGCAATCTAACAATGCCGAATTTTGGTAGAAACCTCCGGCCGTTGCCTTCAAGCTGAATTTCGATGGGGCCGCAAAAAGAAACCCCGGCCCTGCGGGTTTTGGACGAGTGATAAGGGACTCTCATGGAAGAATCCTCAGTCTCTACTGGGGAAGCCTTGGATCAGGTACCAATAATCTGGCAGATCTTGATGGTCTCCTAAATGGAGTGGCTTGGGCGATTCAGAACCAGAGAACCCCTCTGATAGTGGAGGGGGACTCGATGGTGATCATCAACCTAGCCAAAAGGATTATGCATGGCGTGACCATCAACCAGGTTTCCCGGAACTGGAGGTGGGAAGGAAGGCTTTAGATGCTAAGAGAATGGTTAAGGAACACCCCCGTGCTAGTATTTTCCCACATAAAACGATCAGGGAATAGGGTGGCAGATATTCTTGCTAATGAGGGGGTTGGAAAGGAAATCTCTTTCCATGCAGAGGAACACGTCGACAAAAGGAACAGGAGGATTTGGGAAAAATGCGAAGACATGGCTGCTGTCGATGATGATGGGAATGTCGCTGACCAACCCTCGAGAGAGTACAGATGTGAGCTCATGACACCTCCCGCCTCATCGCATGCAACTTCCCCCCTCACTTGCTCAGGAATGTTGTCGGATGGCCACGTGATTATGCATGCAGAAACCTGCATTCACACCTCCTCGATAGTTGTGAGGGACGATGAGGCGACGCCTCCTCCACTTATCATTTACTACTCGTTCCTCGGGGAAGAGGCAAGGGCAGATGGGAAGCATGGGAAAGATCTGGAAGAGGAAGGTGGCGTGCTATCTCAAGAAGAGGTGGCAGATCCGAGGCCTAGCCTGTATCTTTAAATCGGATCCTGTACATGCACGCGAGGTATGACAAAACCTCAAAGTACAGTACTCGCAGGCTCATTGGTGGGGAGCTTTCAAGCATTGGTACTCAAACTGACCTCCAGAGCATGATAAGCACCAAAAGGCCATTAATGGAGGAAATGGTGGCCAATCTCTCACACGAAGAGGGGGATTGGATCATGTACAGGAAAATTTTGCATCGTAAGGTGGTTGTTTCCCAAGGAACGATTTGGAAATAATTGTTGAATCAGAGAACTAAGGGCTTCATCACCCAGAGCAAAAGATCGGCTATTTATACGTCTAAGGAAAGGGAGAGGATCATCAGAGTTGAGCACTTTCTGGTCTATGTCTTTTATTTTGAGAAGGCCAATTGTGATATCCAGCCCCGGGACAACATGTCTCATCAGGGGAGGAGAAGGCGTAACCAGGGGATTAGGGGAAGCCAGGCCGAAGGCAATTCCCTCCAGGTTGGATCATCGAACACCAACTCCCCTGTGGAGAGTGGCCCTTCCCCGCTGGTGTTTAATTGGTAAGCTCAATACATGACAGAAACCCTAGCAAGAGTGGAAGCCATCATCGCCATCAAGGAAGTGGAACTGGTTCGCGAATACGAAACCCACCAGGGGCAACCGCTCATTGCCAGTCCATTGTGGACGGGACGCATCCTGCTTGCCAGGGACATTCAAGCCAATATGTAGATGGCTATGGGTATATGTGAAGCTCTGACTTTAATCAGACAAGGCCAACAAGAGTCTGCGGCTAGCTTCAGATTGTTGGAGACCATGGCGAGCGAGCTTCTCGGAAGCTTGGGCGAACATCCTGCAATGCCACCTCCTTCCCCAATGGATCCATCACAACAGTAAGGCTCATGGCCTCTGCTCCGAATGTTTGTCTTATTGTTTTGCCATCAAAAGTTTTGGGACAGACCGTTGCTCTCTGGTTATGGAACCGACGACTATTATGGGATCGACTATTGTTATGAAACTAGTTTGTGTTTTTGGAACTGGTTATTGTTTTGATAATATCATTTCATGTCTGGTTTACTCTGGACTGGTTGGGGTAGTCACAAGCGATGCTTTCTACCATTAAGGTTTTTTATGTGCTTGGCTTATGGCCTCTTGGGGATGTAATTGTCGGGTTATTTCAGTATCTAGTTTGGGAAAAGGGACGAGGTTATAGAACCATGGAAAGAATATCTCAGTAAAAGCTTCGCCTCGACTAGCATTCTCTCTCAGCTGGCTGGGCCTGAATGTAATCTATTTTTGTACTATATAGTAATATAATTTTTCTATGCTTACCAACAAAAAAAAGTGTTATAGAGTATAAACCAGAAGAATCAACATTTGTTATCATTGACAAGTACACACAAGCACATTATCATCCTGTAATTACCAATGTATATCAACCCAAATAAGTAATGTTTTAGCTAGAACCTTTATCTAGTAGTTAGGAATATCATAGATGATCAACATTCACAATATCAATCTTAGGCATCCACAGTAAATAAGGCTACATACAAATAGTTATAAGCAATAAAATGTCTATTGTAGCTAATGTCACGTCCCCTCCCCTCATCTCGACGATGGAGAGGATGTGACCTTCACTACTGCTACTGTTAAATGAGAAATCTAGCCCCATGAACATAAACCAAAATGCATTGAACATAAAATCCATACAAAGATGCATAATAATTGAAATATAAAGCGGAAGCAAAACTCATTCAACACATTCAAGCATTCAACATGTTCATGATAATTTATAAAACAAACAAATATAGTTGCAGAGATTAAATACACAAGAAAATACTTATCTTGAGAAGAAGCTTCCCCGCAACTAGCTATGTCGCTACAACTTTCCACCCAACCATAGGCCAGTGTGCTCATCAATCTCTCAGCATCACTGCCACCCTCAAGCTGGGCATGATTTCCACAAGGAACTAGGGAACACGAGGCTTAGACACAGCAATACTATACACACACAGTTGGGTTTCACAGACTATCCAGCCCAACCAATAAACAATTGGGTTTCATGGGCTATTAAGGAAATAAGCCAATAGCACATGGGTTCCTTGGAATTACTCAGCCAAGCCAAATATCACATTCAAACACAGTAAACCCTCTAACAGATGGGTTCCTTGGACTTACTCAGCCAAGTCAACACAAGGATGCACTTCACAGCTAATACAAGTTCTGGGTATGGACAAAAACGTCTCGGGAAGCCAAAATGCAAATGAAAACAAGGGGAAAACAAACTTATGATAGCAAATTCGATTCCAGAGACGTCTATGGCTTCACGTGGGAAAAATGACATTTTCAAACCCCCAATTCGTGAATCTATCTTCCCAGCCACTGAACATAACCAAAACGGGGTTCCAGCTTGGAGAACAATGAGGAAAACACAGACATTCATGAGGGAAACACAAAACAATCTCCAGTTGCATGAGGAAAGGGAAAACAACCTCTTTAAACCCCTAAATCGTGGTTCTCCTCTGCCCGCTCATTGAACAATACCAAAAACAATTTTTCCCAATCGGGGAATGAGGAATCAACAGAAAGACGTCTAGGAGAGAGCCCAAGCACTAAGCATTACCCAAAATGACTTCTTAGCCATGGGAAAAAGAAAGAAATTGCTGCCCTTGTGAGGAAAAACGCCCAGGAGCTCCAAAAACACCTGAGGAAGAGGAGGACGTGACTGCATAATGGGTTGGGCAGACATTTTGTGGGTGTTTACTTACCCCATAAGCCAAACACGTTTTTCCAAAATGGGTGGTCTTCTCAATTCGAATTTGACCTCCATACCTTTCCCATCCCAAGGAAATATCTTCGTCAACCAATTTATGACAGAAATAAATGGTTGGCACAAAAATACAAAATGGGTAGTTGACAATTTTATGGGTTTTCCCTTTGACATTTGGCTTTTCCCCATTGGATCAAGGGTTTGAATATTTATCCCTCCCTATTCCTTGTGAAATCATGCTCCCATCTCTTTCACGTTGCGGCGCATAGCTAGTTGTGGTATTTTTATTAAATTTCATTTTTACATGATGTCTCAAAACATATTGTGCCTGGCTATCACATAAACCATCAGCATCGATTTTAATCGCCGATACATAAGACACTAAATCGATGGTGGGGCCTTTGCCTTGAGCTCCACACCATGATCAAATAAAAATATTTACATCATGTGCAATTCAATACCATGGGGTCGAAATCGGGGCACACATTCCCCTCCCCCTTGGGGTCAAAACCGGGGTGTTACAACTAACGGGGTTACTTAACCAATCAATAATAAATAATCCCTATGTAAGTGTATTTGTAATTTGAATCAATGATTATGGTAATGCAAGTTAATTATAATCAATATTCAACTGTTATGTTGTCCATAACAAGAGTTCATACTAGCACCAATAATGGGCAATTTACATCAGAGTTGTTTAGGACTTGAGCAATTTTATGATCATGTATCAGTTCACAAGTATCAACTACGCAGTTTGAAACGTACGCCAAGATTGGCAATACAAACAACACATGTTTCCTTATCTTCAAAAAGTATCATTCGGTTTACCATGAGCCAAAAGAAAGAACACTGTAGCACCAGACTACTGACTATACTTTGCTTTAGTGACCTTTGTGTAGTGATAGTGAGGAGATCTATTTATATGTTCTCACACTCACTTTTTATAAATAAACCAGACCGACATGCCTTTAAAATGTCAATTTGAAATTATAACATGTCAGCTTAAAATTATAACATGTCAACTTAAAATTATAACATAAAATAATATAAAATAATTGAATTTGTAGGTAACTTGGGGCATTTTCCCTAGCGTTTACCAAAAAATGAGCAAAATACTCCAAATTGAAGGATGGAGTAGGCAAGGGGGATGGGGAGTCATGCCCCATCTAACCCCAACAATTTTTTTAATCTCTCAACGTTGTTATAGCGTGATTTGCCACACCTGATACATCATGCTTTGATGGCCTTTCCTTGTCCTTATGTAGACTCACTATACCTCATTTACACACCATAGCCTTGATGCTCCAGTTTAACCCTATCAAAAGCTCTTTTTGAAGATACACGCAGGTCACGAGTCTACAACTCGTGTATATGCAACTTACACCAGTGTCATCTGTCTACATCAAATTTTATGCTAAAAAATAAAATAAAAATTGGACTTTCCCCAATCAAGTAACGAATGACTTGATCTTTGGCCTTCCATATGCAAGGAAACACTATGATTTGACCCCTCACTTCCTATTGAGGGGTTACATATTGAGTTATTTTCAAGCATTGGAGGAGGAGAATTTTGGAGAGTAAAGAGATTATAGCGAAAATTTGCCCCATTCTTGTATGCTTGAGTCTGCATCCCTTTGTCTTTGAGGAAGCCATTAGTGCTCTTTCCCAAGATCTCCTTTGTGTTTGTGAGCTTTCCATTGCATGGAGAATTGAAGTGGTGGAGGCCCAAGTGGAGAGACTCGGTTTCTTGGTTTCGACGAGGTACCGAGATAGGTTGTCATTTTTATCTTTGTTTACATTAATAGAAATATCCATTTCTTGTCCAGTTTCATGTGTATTTATGAATATTTGTATCCATGGATGTAATTACTTTGTATACATGTTAAAATTGAATATGCTATATTAGACACTAACACATTATATATTATGTTTGTATATCTCTTTGTTTTTGAGGACGAAATGTAGGGACAAGTTTTGATCGAGAGCTCAACGAGGATCTTCTTTGAACGTCTGGTTGATGTACGATTCTTATCCCTTAGAGTTTAGTTTTTTTTATGTATCTAGCATGCTGGAGAATGGATTGATTTCTGGGGTCATATTGTCTGTTGTGGTCCACCCTAATCCATTGGAAGTTTTTCTTTGTAACAGAATTGGTGACACCACTGGGGAATTTCCTTTTTGTTGGGGTTTGTGTGCATTTTTTTGCTCAATTTGCTCTATGTGTCTCTCCGTTTATGTGTTGCATTTAGTAGTGTGTTCACTCATTGACAGTCCCTTAAATTGGTTTGTCTCTTGGCTTGCTTTTTAGCACCTTTGTCTTTGTATATGTGGGTCATAAAACATACAATCGTGTATATATGCGAGCTGTAGTCTACGTAGTTGCGTACATATGCTACTATTCCTTGAACTTGCGTACACCTCCCTTTTTCATTGAGTTCTTGATGTGTGAAGTTGCCGGGTGGATTGTGAGTGTGGCCGAGTCTTCCTAGGTACCTATACTATCTATTGGATGCTTCTGTTGTGACCAAAGACCTCTTTTTCATTGATTTTTCTTTGAAAGTAGTTCTTGTCATTTACCTCCTTTTTTTGTTTTGTTTTTCCATCACTGGATTTGCTTAAGCGAATCAACAAGATTAACCCAAGTGTACAACATGGATTCATTTCATGGTCGTCGTATCTTGTTAGGCTTAAATGCATCTTGATTAAGATTTAAATAAGCTTAAGTTAAAGGATGGTTAAAGAAACATGTAACAATTTGTTTTTGTTTTTTCATATCAATTTTTGTATTTTGTTTTGTTTATTAAACAATGTTTGTTTTGTGCTTATATTAACACTAACAACTGGTATGAATAATGGATATAAAATTATATATTTTAGCTTTTATTTAAACAATCAATTATCTTCACAAAATTAAGTGGTTGGTTGTGCCTTACTTGCGACTGTGTTAGTTTTAATTTGAAACAGGTATTCGGCGACAATTGTCTAAGTTATCATTTTCTTATACCATTTCCTGTTATTTTTTCATGTGTCTGAATCAATCAGGACGGTGATTGGTGTTCGACACGACATTTGCTTCTCTTTGAACATATGAGAGAAACCAGTGACTAAGTTATTATCTTTTTTTATATACCACTTACCACTTTATCAATAACTTTAAGGGGTTCTCAGCTTTAATGATGTTTTGTGCAATTTTTTTTATAAGAATAACTTTTGGAATTGGCGAATTGCCTTGTTTTATATGTGAAATATACATTAATTAGCAATTGTTCTTGATGTTTTGCGGTCGTGATAAGTAATAGTTAAAAACATGATTTTAGTTTCTATCCCTCCTTTTCATAATGCATGTGATGCGATGATGTGGTGTTTTGTTGATTTCATTAACTAAATAGTCAATTAAAAATATAATTAAAAAATCACTCCAACCAATGCTTTTATAAACAATTAATTATGTCAATCTCCCCCCCCCCCCCCAAAAAAAAAAATTCATAAGCTTAAGTGATAAGCAATACTTTAAGTGATAAGCGATATTTTAGCACATGGTCATAAAAGTGAAGTTAATTAATGCATTTTATGAATACTTCCTAAACAAGAGCCACGAGTTGGTAATGTCCCCGATGTTACCACTTGGGCTAAAAGCTGAAGTATCTTGTTAATTATAGCTAGCCAATGCTTTAAGACAAGCCGAAATGGGTTATTCACTTAGCAAACATGGAAATAGGGTGTCAACACAATAACTTCGCAAAAATTACAATAACTTCACCTCAAGAGTTAATTGTTCAAACATTTCAAGAGCTATACAAAGACCCTAGATCGAATTGAACATCATTTTTCCCTTTTTATGATTTGTGGTCTTTGCAAAGTTGGTTAATACTAGTATTAACTATTTAGTGGATAATAAGAGTTCTCTTTGAACTACAATTCATAAAGGTGAATTTAATTTCATCTTAATGGTAATGACGAAGCTTGAAACACGGTGAATAAATTGCTATTTATACTTGAAATAATATTTGTGACAATTGAGAAAATGACACTAATTTACTTTGACATCGAGTTCTTAGTAGTTTTCTTTTGTATCTGTGACGGTTGTACTCTAGTAATGTAGAATGCATATCATAGTGTGCCAATCACTTTACAATAGAGTGAAATTTATCTTTTTGAATTTTTTGTTTTGCAGATTTTAAACTTAAAATTGAGATAGAAATAGAAATCAATGATCAATGTTTCATTTGAATACATTTATCACAAAACAACAATCATGGTTTCCACCATTATGTGATGTCTCTTATTATGTCGATACAAATTGGATGTTTTTAAGAAGAGTGCATTGAGAAGAATTGATAGTCAACACTCAATGTTGTAAACTTTGAAATAAGAAAACAAATTAATTGAAAGCTAGGAATATGTGAGTACATTTACTAGAAAGAATTTGATTAGTTGCAACAAAGGAAGATTTGGTTTTGGTGTTTGATGTTTTAACCCATGTTATATAATGTAATTTCAAAATGAGTTTAAAAGTAAATGTTAAAAGTTATATTGTTAGTTGTGTGGCTAGTGATCTAGGAGAAACATTGTGTTGTTGGATTGGACTGTAAATTAACTTTAATTGGCCTAGAAAAACATAACATTAGTTATTATGTTTTTGTCAATGTACCCATAGAAGGGAAAACACCAACTTGAAAATTGGAACCAATTGTTAACCACATGAAATGATATATGTATTGAGACCCATCCCACATGTATGAAAAACAATGTAAACAATTGGATAAGTCACTTCCAAGACTCTTGTTTGATTGCTTTGGAAAGCCACCAAGCTTGCATAGGGTTCCATTCAGACCCATAAATTAAATTTCCAATTATTATGTAATGTATAGATGGAGAATAATCTAATCAAACATGATGATCATGATTCAAAGAAACTAGAAATGATAGGGATCAAAACATAAAGGAATATAATTTTGTATAATTCAAACCCGTTCTTAGGTTCGTCACAAAATTTCATATTAGATTAGTGCACTGTTTATATAAGGGCTTGATTAAAGTAAATAACTAAAGACAAATTCACAAATCAATAAACAAAATAGAAAAGTAAATTAGACCTGCATTCTTATTAAAAACCTATAAATAAAGCAATACGAAAATATTGATGATGCTTCTTCTTAAACAAATAGTAAGCAAGTTCATGTTTTAAGTGTTTGATACAAAACCAAGAGAGTTAGATCTCTTTATCACAACATGAAATTAAAATTTTGAAGAACACTAACCTGGCCCCAATTCATAGAAATTCTAAATGCATAAAAGCGATTTACATTTACCATTCAAAATAAGCGAGATAGAGACTGTCTTTGGCAGTTTTTAACTTCAAGTACAGTGAGAAATCCATGAGCCAACTTGGTTCACTGGCTTGGCGACCAAGTTGAACACAAAATATCATCTCTAGAGTTTGAAGTTATGGACAAACACCTTTAGAAAAATGGTGATTTCATTATTCTCGTAAAAATGGCTCATAACTCCAATGATATGAATTGTTTTATGAGCTGGTTGCTCCTCTATTTCTTTACACCAACTAATGATGAGTTTTCTAAGTTGTGCAAGACCACAAATCCTTGTTATTTGCTTCAATGCACAACACTCATTGAATCATTTAGTGATATCCCAAGGATATTTCATTTATTATGATCATAGGTTTAAACTTGTCAGCCCAACCAAGCAATTGTGAGTAAAAAAACTTAACAATTTGTCGCTTCTCAGAACTGCCAATTCTTCACTAGTAAATGGCACTTCCACAATGGTAAATGGGACTTCAAGAAGTGGAGAAAGATGTACTATCAAAATTTCAAGATTGTTCAATTCCATGACCTCGACAAGTATGTACCATATTCCTTAAGAAACTATTTCCATGTATCTAAGTTGTTTCAAGTCTCTTAGAGGACAATTCTTTTAATTATTGAGTGTTGAATTCTTTCTTTGAGCTCATTAGCCTACTGAGCGAAGGAAACAAGATTTACCTAGCAATGGAACTTGGAAATGATTTAAACTCTGATCATCCATAATAAATGATGCGCATATTTAAATTATGTTTCCATTTTAAAAATAATTTTTATATAATTATAAATATAATAGTTTGAAAAAATAAATTTTACACATACAAAACATATTACAGTTTTCAAGAGTTAAAACATAATCCCGTAGAATATTATGTTGGGGAACTAATTATATGATACTCTTGTTGTAAAGTGGATGCGATCATATGATAAACAAGAGCAACATTTCTTCCATCATACAAAATTATGGGAATATTCAAAATCACACAGTCGATCAGCTAGTGAGATACAACTGTTGGTTTTCATCCACTTCACTAACGATCCTTACAAGATCCAGCTCGCAAGAGCATGAACGCAACATTTTGAACGAATTTAAAAAACAATTTGACAATCTAGATTGTGTGTAGTGCTAGGTGCAAAACTCATGGCATGATCTTGGAGTTTCGTATTGAAAGCAAATTCATGCCAAACCACCCGAAGTGTCATGGGAAGAGAAACCTTCATCTCAACGAATAAATCCAATTACATCTCGCTATGAAACTAAAATTTATAATCATAATAATAAACTAATGAGAATTATAAACAGAAGGACCAACACGTCTTTACATTCAAAATTATGACCAGAAATTTCCAGAGCTACAAATGAAAAATTGCAAAGTTGCGAACATTAATCAACTAGACCACACATTGAATGAGAATACTTACATAGTAAGCAATGACAGTTCTAGCTGAGTCCCCCAACACCAACTTTATTTGCATTCTAATGTTACCAAACATAAACTTCTTCTTAGACGTGAAGCCTAATCTTGTGCATGCATATCATAATATTCACCCTACAAACTTATGGGAATATTCAAAATCACACAATGTCTCTTATCACTAGGTCCACTTGACTCTTGGATCAGCTAGTGAGATACAATTGGTGGTTTTCATCCATTTTACTAACGATTCTTACAAGGCCCAACTCGTAGGATCACAAGCGCAACATTTTGAACGAATTCAAAAAACAATTTGTCAATCTAGATTGTGTGTAGTGTATAAAATTGGAGTCACAACAATCTAAGAAACAATACAAAAACTTGTAATAGATTTCACAGACCAATTTTACTCAGAAATGACATGAAACAATGCAATAAGGAGTTACAGTTGTATAATTGCTATCATTAATAAGAAGTAATCTGGATAATTCTTAGAATGCAATACAATGGCATTAATAGCTTGGCAATTCGAATCCATGAGAGGTAATTCGAATTGACTAATTCAATTTGACTGCATGGCTAACTGGAAGTGTCTAAATCACTATCGGAGCTTAACTAGCTATCTCCAGTTGTCTAATTCAATCTCTCAATCAGTTATAATCAGTTAAACTAGTCTAACTGTTGTGATAGGTGAGAAAGAGCGCCTTCCCACATGCAGTCATGCAAAGACTGGCGCTAACTTAAATGGAGGACATCTAATTGAATGTAATTGAAGCATAACTAGGATTGACTAGTCACCAACTTCCAACAATTGAAGGAGGTTGGCGTCAGCACTCCCAGTGGCTCCTAAATTGTAGGGATTGGTCTAGGAGGCGCCTAAACTGATGCATGAAGGTGTAGTCAGTTCCAGTTAGCCTATATCGGTGTTCCCCACACTTTAGTGACTGGTACATGTGGCCCCATTAGGCCAAGTGGACCCAATGGTACTAGTGGACCCAACAATGACTAAATGACTCTTAAGTTAGGAAAAATTGACCAGTTTGAACAAGGGAGGATTATAATCTTAACACCCCCCTAAATCCTAACTTGGACAACTGCGGGCCCTAGTAACCAAGACCAAAGGTCACCCATTACAGCTAAAATGAAAAAAGTAACTACTTAATACAACCAAGGAAATGGAGAAAAACCTCATTGGAAAAATACCCCCCTCGAACTAAGCAGTGAATCAAGAACACAAGTTTTGAAAAAGAACTTTGTAAAAAATTTTCTACAATTTGCAGCACTATGTAGCAACAAATGAAATATCTTGGTTCTTCTATGCAACACCATCCTGAGACTGTGCATGTGAACCTCTGAATCTAAATTAAATGATTATGTCTGGAGGAATCTTCCTCTTTGGAAGAAGAAGAATATGGTCAACTAAACCAAAAATATAAACAATTGCTAGATGAAAACTAGACCCGTGTAGCGCAACTAAAATCAACTGATAAGATAACAAAAGTGCTTGAGAATTCGAACCATTTGAGGTAATATCAGCTCCAAGTGTTAGGAGCAAGTGTCCAGGCGAATGTAGAATGTCTCCATCTTTACTAGTTCTATGAGGAGCTGAGCATGTGATCAAATACAAAGGTAGAGAATCCTTGGGACTGTGGAGAGAAAATTCTTGAGCTCCATAATTTGATATAGCTTTAGAAATAACCAATGATTCAAAAAATACAATATCAACAACCTCATAAGAGGAAACTAACATCAAATCCCCAACAACAAGTTTGAAGAAGACTTGCGGTACTTGATTTGTCACACCAAAATTGATGAGACAAGCTACAAGCATGACTGAAGGCTCTTGGAACTTAAAACTTGAACCAAATAATATCATATAAGATCCAAATAAGTTCATATCAGATCCAAAAGTGTGGTCTACCGAGATGGTAGATGCACAATTTTCTCCTTTTTCAAAATTCTGAGTATTGGTGCATGCAATCATGTAGGAATTTACTGGAAGTTGTAGATCAATAAGAGTGAATGGATCACTCCTAAAATCTCATATTATTTCTAAAATATTGAAAGTATTACTTATCTACACACCAAAAACAACATTAGAGGGAGAGAAATCGAATTTCTCTTCACTTTCTGAAGAAATCACTAGAAAATTTTGCATAGAATTTGAAAGAGAATCACTGAAGAATGTTTGCATAGAATGGAAGGATATTTTTTCTTCAATATCAGAGATTCAAATGTCTTCTTCTGTATCAGCCATATGAGAAGATGAGATATCAGATATCTCATAAACTTCCGGAGCAGCAGGAGAAGGATTCATTGCAAGGAGACTTTCTTCAATTCGAATTGACTGTGTGGAAGGTTTTGCTTCTTCTTCATCTTGAACAACTTCATTAGAGAGAATAGAGGCTGAGACTTTTGAATAAATAACTCTTGTGGTGCTGGGTGATCTCCAAATTGCTATTATGATCCTCATTGTGCTTGCCAAAGGTTCTATCCAATTTTTTCCAGAGATCCTTTCGGTATTCAATAGAAGCAATAAGGCAGGGCAGGCTTGGAGAAAGCGCCAGACATATTGTTCCAAAAGATCTATCACTGTCATTTAGCCACTCATTCTCATTTTAATAAGAAAGTTTACCAGGTCCAATAGACACCTCATAGAGATCTCGTCTCTTTAGAGATGAAATCATCTTCAACTGCCATTCTGAATTTCTTGTGGATGGAGTAAGAAGAGGAACTAATAATCTCGAATCCATATGAATATGTACCTGCAATTACACAAAACAACCAAAGTAAGGTCGAACAGCCTGCACTTTTGGATTTTTCATCACACCTGGCTTAGCCAATCAAGCAAGCTTGATCAACAATGCTAGTAGTTTGTCCAAGAATTATGTGGTAAATGCTCTGCTTCTGGTGCAATGCTGGAATTTTTTTGAGCAATTTTGCTCAAATTTATTCATAGATCTATCAAGAAACCTGTAGAAGAATTTCCTTTTCCTTCCACGGCTCTAATACCATATAAAATTGGAGTCACAACAATCTAAGAAACAAGATAGAAACTTACAATATTTTCACTGATCAATTTTACTCAGAAATGACACGAAATAGTGCAATAAGGAGTTGCAACTGTATAATTGCTATCATTAATCAAAAGTAAACTGGATAATTTTATCATTAATCAAGAGTACACTAGATAATTGTTAGCTTGATAAAAAATGCTAGTTTGTTTGGTAAACGCTTCCTTTCTGGTGCAGTGTTGGAATGTTTTTGAGCAATTTTGCTCAAATTTCTTCATAGATCTAGCAAGAAACCTATAGAATAATTTCCTTGTCCCGCCACGGCTCTAATACCATATAAAATTGGAGTCACAACAATCTAAGAAACAAGACATAAACTTACAGTACATTTCACAAATCAATTTTACTCAGAAATGACACGAAACAGTGCAATAAGGAGTTGCAACTGTATAATTGCTATCATTAATCAAAAGTAAACTGGTTAATTGTTACAATGCAATACAATGACATTAATAGCTTGATAGTTCGAATCAATGAGAGGTAATTCAAATTGACCAACTCAATCTGGCTGCATGATTAACTGGAAGTGTCTGAATCGCTATCGGAGCTTAACTAGCTACCTCTAGTTGTCTAATTCAGTCTCTCAATAAGTTATAATCAATTAAACTAGTCCAACTGATGCGGTAGGTGAGAAAGGGAACCTTCCCACATGAATCCATGCAAATACTGGCGCTAAATGAACCGGAGGACATCTAACTGAAGCATAACTAGGCTTGACTAGTCACCAACTTCCAACAACTGAAGGAGGTTGGTGCCGACAGTCCCAGTGGCTCCTAAACTATAGGGATTGGTCTAGTAGGTGCCTAAAATAATGCATGAAGGTGCAGTTAGTTCCAGTTAGCCTCTATCAGTGTTCCCCACACTCTAGTGACTGGTACATGTGGCCCCATTAGGCCAAGTGGACCCAATGGTACTAGTGGACCCAATAATGACTAAATGACTCCTAAGTTAGGAAAAATTGACCAGTTTGGACAAGGGAGGATTATAATCCTAAAATAGTGCCAGGTGCAAAACTCATGGCAAGATATTGGAGTTTCGTATTGAAAGCATATTCATGCCAATCCACCCGAAGTGTCATGGGAAGAGAAAAACATTTATCTCAACAAATAAATCCAATTACATCTCACTATGAAGCTAAAAATAATAATCGTAATAATAAACTAATGAGAATTATAAACAGAAGGACCAACACACCTTTACATTCAAAATTATGACCATAAATTTCCACAACTACAAATGAAAAATTGTAAAGGTGTGAACATTAATCAGTTAGACCAGACATTGAATGACAATACTTACTTAGTAAGCAATGATATTTCTACATGAGTCCCCCAACACCAACTTTATTTGCATTCTAATGTTACCAAACATAAACTTCTATTTAGACGCGAAGCCTGAACCTGTGCATGCATATCATAATATTCAGCATGAGTGTAAGTACTCATAAGATAAATTCATAATACTAGTAGATCTTTAATTAATACAAAACAATACCGTTCTCACCTGAGGATCGGTACTGCATCTGTTAGCCTCAATTTAGAAATATGGCATGATCAAGAGCCCAACTGTTGTGGAAGTCTTACTCTTCACTTTGTTGCGTGTAGCATACCCCCGCACAAGTAAAAATAAAATCAACTACAATCCAAGATGACGCTCTGACGATGGAGGAAGCCATGTGTAAGTTATGGCAGGCTTGTCTAATTCCAAGGTCGTGCCAAACCTCCTGGTGGATGGCATAAAGATTGACTAAAATATACCATGATGTCTACATTTGGAAAGCTACGAACTAGATCAAGGAGCATTAAACCTGATTTGTATCTCGATTATGAAAGCCGTTGATTCTATGGCAGGAGTAGTCTCGAGTACAATCCAACAAGATATCATCTATTTCTAGGGTTGAGATAAATTATGAATCCAAAATAGTCTGTGTGAAAATCCTTGGAGTGGCCACTTTGTTTCAGCCTTCAAACATTTTTCTTTGCGAAGAAGATTACCTACAGTTTGGAGAAAACACGCTTAATAATATACCGATGACAATGAGCTATAGGAAATGGCTAAGCACATGCATAAATGTGAATGATGAATCTAGTTAAGTACAAGAGTCAAAAATCAAATACATTAATAATAATCATAGAACAATTGTAACACCCCGGTTTTGGCCCCGTTTGCATTGAATGTATATGATGTACATATTGTAATTAATCACGGTGTGGAGCTATAGGAAAAAAATCCCCACCATGGATTATCGTTTTATGTTCCGGCAATTAAATCGGTGCCGATGGTATTTTGTGCTAGCCAGTCACATTGCGATTTTAAATCATCATGTAAATATGCAATTAATTAAAAAACCACAACCAACTATGTCAATGCAACAATAATGAGAAGGGGCATGATTTCCTAAGGATAAAGGGTGGGGGGGGATATTCAAACATTTGGGGACAATGGGGAAAAGCCAAATGTTAGAGGGAGAACCCATCAAACTGTCAACTACCTTTCTTGTCTCATTCACCCAATCATTTATTACTGCCAGAAATTGGTTGGGTTGGTTATTGCATGGGATGGGCACGGTATGACAACCCAGATTCGAATTGGAGAAGCCATCAGTTTTTGGGAAATGCGTTTTGACTCGGGTAAGCAAAAACCCAAAAACGTAGACCATTCTACCATGCTTTCACGTTGGCATGTTTTCCTCACCCATTTTTCCTTCGCGTGAGCTCTCTCAGGCATCCAGAACTTGTTGTGTGTGAAATCATTCACGTTTTTTGTCTTCCCCACTATTTTGGAGCTTCTAGAATTCACCATTCACATTCTCTGTTGTGTTCTTCATTTTTCCTAGGGCTGGGAAGTGTTTTTGTTAATGTTCAATGGCTGGGATCACTCCTGGGCGTTTTTTTGTTGTTTCCACCTCTCCACGGTTGGGGAATTTCGTGTTCAAAGTTGTACAACCAATGGGAAAAACAAAGCCATGAATTTGGGTGCTGATTGAGTTTGTTTTGGCCACGTTAGGGCCATAAACGAATTTGGAATTCAAATTGATGCTAAGGGGGTTGTTTTACCCATCTGCAAATTCGTTTTTGCCTCCCATGTCGATTTTCATCAATCTCAGATTTGGAAATTGTTGTGTATGCCTCTGCTGTTTTGGTTGAACAAATTTTGGAGTGGAAATGGGGTCTGAGCCTGCTTGATAAACCTAGTGTGTGCAGGAGCCTCACAGACAGAGCTAGAAGGCTGGCTTTATTCTTTACACCCCCTGAATAGCATGGGAAGGGAACGCATAGCCCAAGGGACTGTGTAGCAGAGAAGGGGATGCTTCCTTGTGTTGGGTGTGTGTGTGGATGTTTTAGAAGTCAGGATAGTTTCGGTGCAGGTGTCCATAGCTCTAGGATTGAGCTCACTAGCTTAGCAGCCAACCTTTCTAGCTCCCTGTTAGCCTGATAAACCCAACTGTGTTGGCTTGGCTAGGTTTTGTGTATCCTTAGCTACGTGTGAGCCTGCTAGTGTTTCCTTTATTCCTTGTGGAATCATGCCTAACTCGGGGGTGGCAGTGTTGCTGAGCGATTGATGAGCACACTGGCCTATGGTTGGGTGGAACGTTGCAGCGACGTAGCTGGTTGTGGGACAACCTTCTTTAAAGATAAGTATTCTTGTGTTTAAATCCTTGCAACTATGTTTGTTTTATAAATCCATATGAACATGTGAAATGATGTGAATGAATGAAATTGCTTCCGTTGTTTGATAATCATTTATGCATCTGTGTATGTTTAAGTTCAATGCATTTTATTTTATGTCATGGGGCTAGATTTCCTGGAATATTAGCATTATAGTCGCGTCCTCTTTCCAGTAGAAGGGTGGGGACGTGATAACAATGTGTTTGTAGGATGCAGGCATGGCCCTTCAATAGTCACATCCACCATTTGATGTAGACGCTTCATGTAAGCCACTTCTCTAATTTCCCATTTTCTTTCTTAAATATAATTTGTGACCAATAATAGCAGTGATCTTTTTAATTACAGAATTGGAATGACATGGTGAAAAGTGGTTAGGATTTGTGGTGACATTGCAAATATACAATGACCATTAGTTTGTGCTACTTATGCAAAATGCGAACTCAATGAAAAATATAGATTTTATCAATGGTTACAATAAAATAGCGATGCCTTGAGAAGCTTAAGGCTAGTCGTATTGTATTCAAACAACAACAACAAAGACTGACTTATGCTTAGAAGATTGCTCAGCTAAAAGAGTTACCTCATCTCGAAAATAATCAAGTTCATAAAAAAGACTCGTTTCACATAAAATTTGAACTGAATTCTCCACACAAATTATTAATAAAAAGTAAATAGACAAATATGAGTTGGACTCTCCAAATAGTAATTGCACTATCTTGACTCCACCAGTGGAGATAACATTCAATTGAAATCTATGCAGAATCGTCCCCTAGTTTCACACAAACAACGTTTAAATGGAATATATGCAGCTCGGCTCTTTGAGAAATGGATAAACCCTCTTTCACTTAACACATGGAATAATATTAAACACACAACCATCAAGAGGTTATAATATGTACTTCGGTTTTAAGAGGTGTGTTTCCTTCAATCAACAAATAAACAAAATATGAACCTAAAAAATCATTGTACCTTATCAATCTTACATCATGGTTTCTATAAAAGATATTAAAAAATACATATATGTTATAGGAGATTATCCCTATTCCTCCAACATGAATTTCACTCTTTACATAATGTATGGAATTCTACCAAAGAAAAAACTAGCATATTTGACTGACATCAAAGCAATTTATGTCAACAGGAACCCAAACCAAAGTTCTTTATAAACTGAGCTTCCAAAAGAGAATTGTTCTCATGCATCAGACCAATCATGAAATATTGAGTTGGTGTTGAATTTGGAGGACTGACCTCGACCTAAGGGGACATAACGCTTCTGTACACTCCAAAAAAGGGGACAATTCAATCAATCAAACCAAGGAACAACAAAATAAATGAAGGTCGTCGTTCTTGCCAAGACCACCTTGTGAGTCTGCCAGAATTACCCACAATTAATACAATATTAAACACTTTTGCATCTCGGAGACATATTGAAAATCTTCTCCTGCAACATACATGCAGGATAACCCAACAACCCAATTATACGGATAAATGAAACCCTTGACCATTTTTCAATAAATGTTGCTTACCTCAGCTCGCCACTGGGTCTTGGGACACAAAGTCCTACGTCACTGCAAAGGACGAATAAGAGCCAAGTTAAATCAAAATTTAAATAATTCAAAAAGTAAAATTTAATCTAAACTATAATGAAAACATTTGAATACTATTTTTTTTCACCTTTCTCATGAATTGATCCACCTAAGCGAATCATATATATCCCATGTCGGGGACATAATGGAGTATTTCCATTTACCACAATCTTCCCATGAAATACACATAACCACCTAAAATACATTCCATTATTGTAATCAAACAAAACAAATATAACCAAATAGCATCTATTACTCTGAACCATAAAAAAAAACATAACTAGATAATGCAATCATGAAGTACTCTTTCATACTTCACTTTGCTAGTGATGTTGGCAGGTGTATGGATGGTAGGGCAGGGTAGCCTCATGTTTAAAAGATGGCATTTAAATTTTGATCTGGAAACAAACAAATTTGCATTAAACATATTTGGGTCTTTTTGTAAGGGTTCCTCCTCGAGTTCTAGAACAAACTGGTGTTCACTGCGGTGGGAAACGTTCTTGGGAGATTTATTTTTGTGGATGAAAGGATTTTTTCTAGGGTGGACAAGCAAGTTGGGAAGATCCTTGTTTATATTGATGTTAGCCAATGGTTAACCATCAGTTATTAGAAGAGATTGAATGGTGGGGTAGGATCATTGTCCATCTGTTGGACTATTGGAAAATTCCATTCCGATGCTTGAGGTGTAAGAATGCGGGACACTTGGTTGCTTGCTGCCCTTTTGGCAATCATCTGGTTTAGGACCATCCTCGACGGAACTTTGGGAGGATTTTTGGTGGTGAAACCAAACTTGGGTCGATGCGAGAAGTGGAAGGTAGTGTTTTGATTCTACATCCGCGAGAGCACTTTTTAGAGGTAACTTTGTATCACATCTTGCCGACCCTTTTGAGTGTGTTGATGTAGGTGGCTCGGGACCTATCAGTCACCCAGGGCTTGCATATGAGGACGTGGTATTGGTTGAGAAGTCACTTGTGGTACCCTTGGACCCATTGTTGGCTATTTTACCTTACTCTTATACCTCTCATGTAGGGGCTCCCTTGAGTCCTCCACATCTCCCTATGCTCTAGTCACCTATGTCTAGCACTCCAAATCAAAAGTATCATATTCATGAGTTCTCTTTATTCCAGTTGTTGAAATATCCATCTATACCAAAGTTTCGGACTATGGGGGAACCACATGTTGAATCATCTCCAACCACTGGTTTCCCTCTTTAGTTAATTTTGTTTCTGTTGATTCTTTGCCTTCTACTTCGTCTAACATATTTTCTACTTCCTCATTTTTGAAAGAAGCATGGTCAAAAGGCACCCAAGATTTTGATTTAAGAGGATTCCCTTTTTTCTTTCTAGGTTGCTTTCTTAATTGAGGGTAGGCATCCCGAAGATAACTTGTTTGAAAAAAACACGACATCTAAAGGTTGTGTTTTCATAATCCAAACTTTGAGAATGCTAGAATTTCTCAAAATACAAGGATTTTCTCTGGCAACCCTTTTTTGAGATCCACTTCCACATAGATCCATGCATAAGCGAATAATCCATGTTTCATACAAACGTTATCCTGCTTAATAAACCTACCCAAAGTGTTTCCAATGTCTTCTATAGCTGAGTGATGCCATAATGGAAGGGGTAGATTTGGTAGTTGGACCCAAACTAGAATTTTAGTTACTACTATGGTGGACAGATCAAAATTTTGAAACCATGGGGTGATAAAAATATCAACTCTTCCCTAGAACAACAATCCTTCTTCAAAAACTCGCTTATAATATGTCTGAGAGAAGAACTAGACAATAAAATAAGCATTTAGAACATAAATAATAATCATAGTTTGTAGACCAGTTAGTTTGTATCTACTAGTCCAACTCCTTTGTTTATGGCTAGAAGCCATTAAACCTGCAGATTATTGCTTCACATTTGCATGTAGAAAGGAGTTTATTTACCTCCGCATTTTTACTCTCCAGCTTAGGAACTTCATCAGCCTTGTCAATGATATATGGGCTCAGAATTTGAATTGTTCCAGGTGGTATCTTTGAGCTCACTATCTCCTTAGAAAATCCTGGTTTCGATGTTGCATAATTATAAGAGAAATACTTTGAATCCATATGTGAACCAGAACCAATGATTCCCCCTCGAAGCTGTATTAACAAAATTGTGGTTGAGTTCTTGGAGATTTTGTAGTCACATATATATTTTTGATCCTCAAGTTGTTTTCCTTCATAGATGAGGTGATGGAAGGCCTCCAAAAACCCTTGTTTGTCACGCAACTTCATCTTGAGCATTATTATTTTATATGAAGCATTAACAATGAAGTCAAGGGATTTCTCTTCAATATTTTTGATAAATATTTGGAATCCTTGGCTATCCTCTAATGAAGGAATACCCTTAAGTTCTCCCCTTTCTTCGTGGATTGCAGAATCATTTGAAAATTATTGTGGAGGCACCGCCCGAGGAATCCCTACAGAAGATGACCAACAAAATGAAAGAGGTTGATCTAGCCACAACACCCACCATAATACTTTACTACAATTTGTAATAAATCTAAGAAGAAAATTTCATTGGGAAAACTCAGCTTGTTGGATTCCATTAGGATGCTCCCGGTTAGAAGAAACCCCTTCACTTCGTTCTTAAGGGTCTCTGTCGCATGCATGAATTTCAATAGATCCAACATCCCATGGTGAAAAAATAGGGGCACCACCAGTTATTTCAATATGATTTCCAAACAAAACCCGGAATAGACATTATCCTAGACAATAGTTGCTCTCATAAAGGATTTCTTATGGCTAGATATGGACCAAAATCCTTTTGATTTCTCTTACCCCACTCATTATTGTAGAGTGTAACCTTTGTGGCTTCATTAACACTGGAGAGAAAGAGTAGTAGAGTGCTCTCCATCATGAGGGTTTCACTACCGAGGCATAGATCCAAAAAAAAGCTTCAAGTAAAACCATCTTAAATCTCATCAACACAATTTAAATATCTACGTTTATAAACAACTTCAAAATAAAAATTATACAACCATATAAACCATTTTACAATTTTGGAATTGTTTTCGGCCATAAGGTTTTTAGTCTTGAAGATGTCAGGCATAATTTTCAAATTTGTGCTTATTAAAATTTCACTGGTTTTAAATATGTGTCTTGAGAGGTAATGCATCTATACACCCTTAAAAGATATTGATTCATAGCCACATATTACTTCTCAATCTCCATGCTTTTCTACGAGGATACCTCCCCATGATTTTGTGGATGCATTTGTTTCAATGACAAGGCTTCTAGTGCCTTGGGGGAAAGCTAAAGTAGGAAGTTATTTAATTTTCTCTTTTATCCTTTTAACGACTTTAGTCATCTATTGGCTCCATATTAGGGGATTCTTATTTAATCATTGCTACAAAGCATAAATGTCTTTATCATGTACTTTATAAAATGGTTTGATATAGTTTAGGCTACCCAAGAATCTTTGGACCTGAACTTTTTCCAGAATCTGGTTTAGAAAATGAGTGAACACCCTGAAGACATGATCTTGAAGAATGACTTGGTCTTTATTGATTTTGAAACCAAGGAATTCAATCTCAATTTTCCCTATCTCCATCTTACTTTTGGAGAGTACCAAGTCATGCTGAAAGGCAAGACGATAAAACTCTTTTGAATGCTTAAGATGTTTCTACAGGTTCTTAGAGAAAATTAGAATGTCATTAATATAAATTGATGCCCATTTCTTTTCTTTGAAAATATCTTCCATTCTCTTCTGAAACACAGAAGGGCATTATTTATTTCAAAAGGTAAAACCTTCCACTAGGATTGACCATGTGGAACTACAAAAGCAGTTTTGAACTGATATTTAGCTTATGTACCAATATGATAAAATCCATATTTCAAATCAAGCTTACTAAAGATGGTATATCCTACAATTTTTTGCAACAAACTAGCTTTATCAAGAAGAGGATATTTTACAGGCTGCAAAACTTTATTCAAAGGCTTGAAATTGACAATTAATCTAGGATTTACTCGTTTAATGTCATAATTCTTATTTACAACAAATGATCTATATGCCCAAGGGATTTTTAAAGGTTCAATCAAATCCTTAGACATTAAATTTTTTATTTCATTTGCACAAAATTCTCTCTCGGAAGGGGTCATTAGGGTTGTTGAAGCTTTTTGAGGAGAGGGTTTTAATGCAGGATCAAAGGGTTGTCCAACAGGAATTGGTGCTTTCATAGGTACAATCTCTTTCTATTTTTACAGATATTTTAGACAGGGCATTTTCCTTATGCATTTATGCATAGGAAACACATTTTTCCATTTTATATGGTTATGCAAGGGGGGCAAGGGCAAGACTAAACTTTTTTATAAGTTCTTTGCATTTTAATTTTCCTTCATATGACATGGGACAAGACAATATTCTACCTTTTATTTTTCATTTGAAAACCATGTTTTGATTATATATGTTAACTCGATTGACTCCACTAAAAAAATATGATCCTAATGTACAATCATCTATGATGATATCTATTATATTTGAAGATATAATTTCACCCTGAGCTTCAACCTTGATGGGGAAATCAGGAACTCTATCGAGCACTTGGACAGGGGTTCCTTCAATCGTTGTTCCTTGATCAAATTTTTTTTCCCAATAAAAGGAAGGAATGACACTAACTTTGGACCGATCCATATGGCATCTTGAATCAATCATAAAATCTAACTGATAGGGCTTAAATTCAGGAGGACAAAACCATACCTTTATATACAACTTTGGGGTAGTGAAATATCCTAAGAATGTCTCTTAAGTATTGTTTTCTTCATTATCATTGGACTCTGATGAAGAGATCTCCAGAGTTTTTTTGGGGGGGCTCTTCAAGGCTAAAGTGTAATCTCTGGACATTTTATCATCTAAATACTAATCCTTTTCTTGCATAGTTACTTTCAACATTCTTTTCAATTATTCTATTTATCTGACAATTCTTCTAGGAGAACTCTGATTTTCTTTCATCTATAATCTTAGAATATTTTCTTTGTCACATCTGAAGTTTTGCCTTTCTTCGTGTTTCGCTGGATAATTTTTGTATAGTTTAGCAGGACTATAGAAGGCTTGATTTTTCTTAATGCTTTGAGAACAAGATTCTATCACTTCTTCTTTATTTTCTTCTTCCTTTATTTGTGCCATCAATATTTTCTTTTCTTCTTTAAGTTCCTATATGAGCACATATTAATATAATGGAACTTTTGATAGTTGTTGATCAATCTCATCTAGTATCTGTTGAGGAGAGATTTTTGGAGCTCTTGTTGTTGAGAACAAGTAGAAAGAATATTCAGGAGGACTGTCACACCTCCCCAAATTTGCATCCATGAATCCAAAAGAAGAGGAGTCAGAAGGGTCAAATTTCTTGAGCTTAGGATAAACAAAATTAGAATCATCTTCAGATGAGAGGAATATAATTTCACCCTTAGGGTATTCACCCTGGGCATAGTAAGCTAGATCCCGCCATGTTGGATGTAGATCTTAAGAAAAGAGGGTTGCAAGTTGTTGATTTTTCTTCCAAGAAAGACATTTGTTTGTGTAAAATTTGGATTGCACAACATCACAACAAAATGTTTTGAATCATGTGAAAATCCAACCTAGATCTAGATTCAATAACAACTTCACTTAGCATATTTCAAGAGATAGCAGAAAAATATGAGAAGAAGAATATTGAGACAAAACTAGATAAACCACTCTAGAGCTTTATTTTCCATTAGACTTATTGAGCAAAACCAATACAATATATAGACCTCCCATGGAGGGAATTTGAATAGCCCAAGCAATATGATTGGCTCACAAAATGGTACACTTAGATTGGACCAATTCACCCATCAATGACATAAGGCCAAGTGTAATTCCTAGATTGGGCCATAATGAGGTTCAATCAACATAAAGGACCAAAAGTTAGTTTCATAATGAGGTTCAATGAACATAAGGACCAAAAGTAGGTTAGGATAGTCAAATAGGTGTGAACAAATCCATAAGGAGAGCACATGAGGTGAGTAGTTGGATAAGTAGTGGCCATTTAATGCACAAATTGACCGGATCCTTAGGAGGGCACACTCCAACTCCTTAAAATAGAAAAATGCAATAACTCCCTAAAACATGTAGCATAGAGGGGCGCATTGACTCCTAAAGGAAGGAAAAGAGTGGGTAAGTGCACAAACAAGGCTTCATTGATATATCACTAGTCTAAGTGGTCTAAAATTGGAAAACTATGGTCCAAAACACTAGACTAGGCACTAGGAGGAAAAATAACACTAGGTAGAACAACATGAAGGTCCATGGCATACATATGATGGGAATATTGTTCTAACAGTTTTCCCAATGTCCTTCTTTCTGTAGATAAAACATATGTCTTTATCTATTGGAGAATATCATCGTTTTACATAGGGATTACGTTTCTGGAACTTCTTTGGTTGTTTATGCTTATAGGGCATATCTAGATGGAACCTAGCAAGGTTTGTATAGAATGATATCTTTTTCTTTTTACAGTTTCAAGTTTCCTTTCCAAAATGGCCATGAGTGTGCGCACCATATCCCTAGTTTGTCATTTTTGCAACAGACTTATATAAGCTCGAGGAATACATAAAAGCATACATTTTGAAGTCTTTTGAAACATGATGCTCTAGGTAATGTTCTTCCCGTACTTGAATAATGTAAGCATGAATCTGTGCAAGGGAAGGACTTTCTAGAGTGATTTTCTTATCCTTCAAAAACTGCTTAATAGCATCATGAACATGCCATAGAAATTTGTGGAGATAATGTTGAAGGAAAGCAGGTTTGTCAGAATTACCTAATGAAATCAACAAATTTTGCATATAGCAAAAATATTTTTTCACTCTGATTGAGATAACAAATGCACTGATACATAAATAGGGATGTCAAATGTTCATAGTCTTCATTATCATCGTGACCATAAAATCCTCTACCAAGTGCGGAGAGAATATGTTAATCTACATCTCTAGCATCAAGCATTTCATCTCTAGTCTCTTGTGGCAACCAACGCACCATTCATGTGCTAACTCGAAGAACCCAACAACTAATTGGACAGTATGCTACTGTGAAGAGAGAGTTGTATCATGGGAATTTTTATATGTGACCCAATTTCCAAGTGAAGAAATGGCATCACAAATTTGATTTCAATATTGGCAGTTGATCTTTGTTAGTATTATTAATCCTCCCTTGTCCAATTTGGTCATATGTCTAAATCAGGAGTCATGTCTAAATCGGGAGTCCTTCCAGTCTATTTTTAGTAACTAGCACCATTGGGTCCACTTGGCCTAATTGGGGCACATGTTCCAATTACTAAAGTGTGGGGAACACTAATTGAGGATTCCTGCCACTGATTGCACTTGCATGCATCAATTTAGGAGCCTCCTAGATCAATCCCTACAATTTAGGAGCCATTGGGAGTGCTGACACCAGCGTTCATCAGTTGAGTTCAGTTAGTGACTAGTTAAGCTAAGTTAGGAGTCAGTTACATTCAGTTCTAGTCCTCTACATTCAGTTTACGCTAGGTTTGCATGGCTGCATGCAAGAGAGGCGCATTCCTCACCTACCATAATCAGTTAGCCTTAGTTAACACTGAATTAGACACTTGAGTTGTGTTTTAGAACTCCGATGAACTCCGATAATGATTTAGACAAGGTCAATTAACTATTGAGTCCTCCAATAATGATTTAGACAAGGTCTTAGTTACCTACAATCAAGTAGAGTCTAATCAATTCGAATTTCCTCATGTGGATTCGAATTGCATGTGGCTATTTAGCCATTGTATTACATTGTAATTAATTATATAATTACTTTTTTATTAATGAAAGCATTCACAGTTGCAAGCCATTTTTGCACTGTTTCATTCTTCAATTTCTGAGTAAATTGTGTGGTCTATCTTGTAAGTTGTGTGTTTGTCCACAGATCTATGTGCTCAATTTAATATGGTATCAGAGCCTTGGCAGACAAGGCACTTCTCCTCCTCAGATCTTCAGCTGGATCATTTTTTTTAGCAATTCGCTCCATTCCTACTCTACACCAGAAGCAAAAGGTTTATCACTTAATACCCCAAGTTAAGGAATTGTTGATCAAGATTGCTTGATCAATTATGATGGGTGCAATGAAAACCTAAAATGTGCAGGTAGTGGACCTTATTTTGTCTGTTTGATTGTGTGATTTACATGTTCTTAGTTCTTCTCATTGCATTCGCTACAAGCAACTCATTCTCCTCACTGCATTCGCTATAGAACTAAATCTTCTTCACTGCATTCAAAATGGCCCATCCAATGGAGTAGCTCACTTCCTTCAACTACCACCAGTAGAAGGAGGACATGGAGTCACTGCTTTGAACCAAGAAGTTCTACAGACTCACAATGGAGTTAGAGGCAAAGCCAATTCTTAATCATGACAAAGAAAAGTACTGGAATAGGCTTGATGAAGCCTATGGATGCTTATCTCTCTCAATCTCTCAAGATCTTCTCTTCCACATCAAGGGATTGAAGACTCCCAAGGAAATTTGGGACAAGCTTTCCTCCTTCTTTGATAAACAGGATGAGATGAGGGTCCATCAGCTAGAGAATGAGCTCATCTCTCTTCATCCATCCAAATTTGGAACACTAAATGAATTCTTCACAAAATTCAAGAACCTGAGATTCCAGTTGAAGTTATGCAAGGTTGAGAAGGAGGATGATCAACTCATCCTTGCCATTCTCTCAAAACTCAGTGTAGACTACTCAATCTTTGTATCAACTTTTCAAACAGTGAAGCTCACCACTCCAAATTGGAAGATTCCCACTCTTGATGCTTTCATTGAATCTCTCTCTCATGAGCATGACAAGCTGATCCAAATGGGGATCATTCGATCTTCCAGAGATCAAGCATTGGTTGCAGGAGGACCTAAGGTAGCAAATGATAAAGGGAAGCAAAGAGATAAGTCTCTTGTGAAGGAAGACAAGTCAAACAAGACTTCAGGTTTGAAGATAAGCAAGAAGAATGGCAAAGGAAAGACTCTTTGTTCCTACTGTGGAAGGGGCTTTCATCCAGAAATTTCTTGTATGAGAAGACAACTTGCTGAAATGACTCTTATTCTAAAGAAACATAATAGTACTGAACTTGCTAGTGCAAGGAAGGCTGACCACACAGAAGACAAAGAAGACACTAAAGATTACTTCGAAAAAGGTCATGCACTGAAGGTCAGCTGCTCAACAACACATGCCTTCCTCATTGATTCTGGAGCTTCCAATCATATGGTTGCATCCAGATAATCATTCTCTTCTTTACAGTTTTTTGATGGTCCTAGTATTCAGTTGGGCAATAACAGTAAATTTCAAACCAAAGAGAAGGGCTTTATCAATATTGAACATGGAAGGTTCAAAGATGTGCTCTATGTTCCCTCCCTAGCTTCAAACCTGTTATCTGTATACCAGATGACTCATATTGGCTCTCCAAAGTGAGTGATCTTTGGTCCTGACTCAGTGGAGATCACATATATCTCTACTGGGAACATCATAGCGAAGGGTGTTGCAGATCATGCCTCCAAGGCATATGAGTTCTCACACTTCATGCCTTTTTCAGAACCAGTGCACTCTCAAAGGGAAGGTAAAAACATTCCATCTCCTTCTTTTGCAGTTTCCACTAGTATTACAGAACCAGCTGTATCAGTTCATGAGATTAAGATTCATTCAAATTTAGATTCAGATTTAGTCCCTACTTCTAAGCAGGAATCTAGGAAGATGACTGGAAATCCATCTGACATTCAAAAGACAGAGAAGCTTGTGCTATGCCATGCAATCTTACCTCCTTTAGAGAGATGCAACAAATTTCCTATAAGATGTCAAATGGAAATGTATGCTCAGTCACACTGCCTTCAGAAAAATAGAGTGGATCATACACCTCTTCAGCCAGAAAGAGGAAAAGGTTACATTCCTCCTTCCTTCCATCAACATTTTGGGAGAAGAAGGAGAATTCTACATGCCATGCCCCAAAATACCTGTGCACAGAACACCATTCATGTTGCTTCGGTACATCATAGAGATGAAGTTTGCATCAACATATTTCCAATTTTTTCAAACTTGAATTCAAATTCTATCTGCTTAGATAGAGGGGGGGATTTTTTCCCATGTGGTTTTTTCCACGACTCCTTGTATTGAGCAGTTACTTTACTTTACTTGATGTAATGGGTGACCTATGGTCTTAGTTACCAGGGCCCACAGATTGTCCAAGTTAGCATTCAGGGGGGTGTTAGGATTATTAATCCTCCCTTGTCCAATTTGGTCATATGTCTAAATCAGGAGTCATTTCTAAATCGGGAGTCCTTCTAGTCTATTTTTAGTAACTAGCACCATTGGGTCCACTTGGCCTAATTGGGGCACATGTTCTAGTTACTAAAGTGTGGGGAACACTAATTGAGGTCTACTGCCATTGATTTCACTTGCATTCATCAGTTTAGGAGCCTCCTAGATCAATTCCTACAATTTAGGAGCCACTGGGAGTGCCGACACCAACCTTCATCAGTTGAGTTCTGTTAGTGACTAGTTAAGCTAAGTTAGGAGTCAGTTACATTCAGTTCTAGTCCTCTACATTCAGTTAGCGCTAGGTTTGCATGTCTGCATGCAGGAGAGGCGCATTCTTCACCTACTACAGTCAGTTAGCCCTAGTTAGCACTGAATTAGACACTTGAGTTGTGTTTTAGAACTCCGATGAAATCCAATAATGATTTAGACAAGGTCTTAGTTACCTACAGTCAAGTAGATTCTAATAAATTCGAATTTTCTCATGTGGATTCGAATTGCATGTGGCTATTTAGCCATTGTATTACATTGTAATTAATTATCTAATTACTTTTTTATTAATGAAAGCATTCACAGTTGCAAGCCATTTTTTCATTGTTTCATTCTTCAATTACTAAGTAAATTGTGTGATCTATCTTGTGAGTTGTGTGTTTGTCCACAGATCTATGTGCTCAAATTAATAATCTTCAAAATTTGTTGATCAAGAACTTGGGATATCAGATTATTGATTCGATTCATTAAATGCTGAAAATTATAGAGATTTGAGCAAAATCCATCTTGCTTTGACACCAAGAGACAAGGATCGAATTGACTTAATCATTCCACTTAGACATACCAATCTCAAAATATAGACTCACAAATTTATAGTCACTCAAAATTATTATCGCATATGACAATGTCTTCTGCTACTTATTGAAATCAATTTTTTTTTAAATCAACACTGTGATACGTGTATCATATCATGTGGGCACTAATATTGAGTGATCAAATTTTATAGTTGAAAATAAATTTTAGTAAAAAATTTTCAATTTATATTTTATAGTATTGTTTATAATATCCAGAGATTGTATAGTCACGGAAGACACATTATGTTTAATATCATTATTTATGATTTAATTATTTGTTTATCTTTATCCTTATTTTCTTAAACACCAAACTTAGTTGGCTTCATACATATAAAAAATTGAAGTGATACAAATCTCTTAATTTACATTAACCGATGACAAGTCATGATGCCTAAAATATAAAAAATGTTGAGTATTATATCCTTGTAACTTAGAAGCATCATTAAGATCCAAGGTAATATTATTAATTTAACTCAATGTAGCATTCATAATTAATTTGATTATGGAAAAATAACTATAACAAATTCATGTACATAATAAATATTTTCTTTAATCATATTAAAGGAAATTTCAATTCAAAATGGGCCTTCCAAAAATAATACAAATTCCATGTCATCATGTATTAGCCAATCAAAATGCTTTAAAATTCAAAAAGGGAGCACCTCTTAAACAATTTTTTAATATAAATTTGGGGATAGGTATCATTATGTTGAGGCCTGGAAATTCGCAGGAAATAACAGCAAGGGATTCTCCCCAGTCAACGTTCCCAACTAGCTCGTGACTGTTTGGTGTAGGGAATCCGTCCGGTTTGCGGTTCGGCTACCGTAGGTCAAGTAACAAAAATAAAAGGTTTTACCGGTTGCGGCCCGGTCCACCGTGTATATTTTTGTGTTTTTAGTTTTAAGTATGACATGCAAGTGCCTATCTTAAAATGCAGATTGATTAAGAATGCAAGGAGTGGCCACAATGCGATGCGCAGGTTCTTACCTCTCGTCTTAGACTCTCTTGCATCTAAATCACACCCATCAAGAAATTAAAACTAACTACCTAACCTATCCCTAGGGAGCAAGATTATCATTTATTAATGAGTAATGCATTTTGTACATGCATGATGAAAAATCACAGATAGCTGCTACATCTTTCAAAACACATGAATAATTAAAGATATTTGAACAACCAGATAACCAATTGTTTATGAACAACATTCATTACTCATAGTGGAAATTTTCATAAAATAAACCAGAGAATATTCATACAAGAACATAGGTTCAAAGAGTTAGAACGATCTCACAGTTAATGGACAAAAAACTGAAAACAAAATAGTTCCTCTTCAACAAATCCATAGCACAACATTTGAATATTCCACCAAGCTTTCTCCAACAGGCAAACTGTAATTATCTATTGCAAAAGGAAATAGTTCTTCTTACAATATGTGTTCACCAATCTAACTAGGAAAAAGTCTCTCCTCCTATCTAAATCTTCTATATTTATACAAAAAGAGCAAAACTATTGGGCTACCCACAAATGACTCTTAGGCTTCCCCGATGCTTCACCTCTCATACTTTTCTTTAATTAAGCGCTTATAGAATTTACAATATATTACAATAAAACAAATAAAGTGCTTATGAGGAGGGTCGTGCTTGACTATTCAAGAACTTCTTCCACGCTGAAGCCTCTAAGGCAATGCTTTCGAACTTGGAAGGTTCTAAGAAACGAATATTAATTTCAAATTTAGTGACCTGATTTCTTATTACTTCTATTATGGCTGCGCTCAGGTGAAGTTGGTCCTCTAGCAACTGCACACTAACCGCGGAATGAGCTACTTCATTCCTCAGGGTCTGCTCATCTAGGGATTTGATGTGTTGAACCCTTTTTTCATCTTCCTGATATTTTCTTTGCAACATCTCCAAAAACAGGCTGTGCTCTGGAAAGGTATCCATTCTCTGTTCAGCCTCAACCTGGAAGTGATTATAAGTAATCACAAGCCTCCTAAAGAACTCTGCATAATCCCCCTTTGTCTTCTTGATAGCTTTTTTGAATTCTTCGGCTGTATTTATGGAAAACTCCAGTAGATCATAGTCTTTCCTTAGGATTTGTTGATCTTTTGCTGGCAGATCTACAGGAGTTTCCTCATGTGCTTCTAATCTTGCCATTCTCCCCGTCAGGACTTCTAAGATGTCCTGCGATTTGTGTACAAAATATGAAGAGGTTTCCAAAATATCTTCCAGCCGATTGTCTACTTGCAAGATCTTGCACCTCTCTTCCTCTATGGCTACTTGCAGCTGGTGCATCTTGCTCCTCTGTGCTAGAACGTGCTCCTTGAAAGGCTGAAGGTTGACTTGTTGTTCCTTGGCCTCTTCTAGAGCTATTGTTAATGAGGCAACCTGTTCTTTAAGCCCCGCAGTCTGCCCCTGAGATTGCCTCTCATATTCCTCCGAGGTAGCTTTCTGTAACTCCAACTCCCCTATCTTTCCTAGCAGCTGCTCCTTTTCTGTCCTTAACCCTTGACATTCCTGCTGCAATTTCTCCAAACTTCCTTGGGCAGCCTCCAAAGATATCTTTTCTACTTGGAGGAACTAGAGCTCAACTTTTGAAGACTTTATTTCATGTTGTATGTCTTCAAACTTTCTTTTCAATATTCCACTTTCTTCTCTCTCTCTTCTTGGGGTGTCCTTTAGCTGGGCAGCAGAATTCTTTTACTGTTCAAGATTAGTCAATATCCGATCTACATTGTCCTCAGAAGCATGGATTAATGCAGCCCCAGCTCTGATGGTGAATATGGGGTCCTTGTCTGTCCCATATACTATAGTTTTATCATTTATCATTTTACCGGACTGCCCCCCAGTCTCTACCTTTCTCTCGGTCCTCTTCACTATTCTTTTCCTTTCCATATCATAAAAAATAATGTTGAAATCTGGTACCTCCTCCCCTTTTTTCTGCTCGAAAGGGATTAGCCTCAGGGTAGGGAACATAGCCTGTATTGTTGTGCTGCCAGTAGCTGCCTCAAGATCTTGAATATCAGGATTACCCAAGTCCTGAGCCTGATTGTCTACAGGATCGATAGTTGATTGCTCTGTCACTGCCCCTGTCAGTCTTAGTCTTTCTGCTTCCTGCTTTCTCAGTTCCTCATCCATCTTTCTTTTATTTTCTTCTTCTTCACTCCGGGCAGCTTCTTCTGCCTTTCTAGCTGCTTCTTGTTCAACTCTTCTCTTTTCTTCCTCCTCACCTTTGAGCCAGCTTTCAGCTTCCTGGGCTAGTCTCCTAGCATCTTCATCTCTTTTTCTAGCCTCTTCCTCCTTTGCCTTTTCTTGCTCATCCTGTCCTTTCCCACATTTGGTGGTGATTTTCTTTTTAAATATTCTTCTTAAGGCTGTTATATTTTCTACACTGTGGAAAATGGATTCATCTTTATCCCAGTGGCTTGTGTATTCAAAATGTACATTTGCCTCCTTGTAGTTCTCTGCCACTTTATTCCGGGAATCGTTCCTGTGGAAATTTATTTCCCCAAAATGGAATTTCCCCAATTCCTCCACAAATTCATCAGCTTTCTTCACTCTCGTGAACTTATAGCTTCCCAACTTGAATGGTAAAGGAGGGTAAGCCGCTTTCTTATGTTCGAATAAAAAGCTCCCTATACCATTTAAGAAGACCTGTCTAACTGCCTCCTTGTGCACTACATAGTCAGTGGCATATTTTGGCAGCAGTGAGGGTGCTCTGGAGCATCCATACATTTTGAAATACAATCCATCCTCCGTTAAGCAGTAGTCTGCATATTCTTCAATCACCTGCAATGCTTCCTCTGACATGCATTTGCACTCCTTTAAGAAGATCAATGTATATAATGGCATGATGAAGTGCTCACACACTTCTCTATAGTGATTGTGGTACTTGTGTGCCCACAGTGGCTTGTAAGCTGAGTAGACTGGTGTTCTCTCTCGGTCCCAGATACACCTCAAGTTTGGGAAGGGTTGGTTGCATAGTATGCAATCAATCAATATAGAGCTCATGTAGAACTCTGATTTCTTCGAGGACACCCCTCCTAATGCTGAAGCAATGCAGGCTGAGAGGCTGTTGGACACAATGTTTGCCCAGTTGAACACTGTCCCCTGTGTTGCAACATAAAAGATGATAGGCACCCACTCCAACTTGAAGGTTTTACCGTGGGGCCTCCCGAAAATACTGTTCAGCATCAGGGCAATGAACCTGTAAGGGGTTCTTAGAGTGGTAGTATCATATTCCTCGGACGGCCTAGTCCTAAAGTTCTTTCCAGGCACCAACATTCTCTTCAGTGTCTCGACTAGGTCCAGCTTAATTGCCTTTAGCCAGTCTTCAGTCAAGTACACTTGTGCTTCTGGTAAGTGGTAGGCCAGTGATACATACCCAGGGCTATAAGCAGCATAACCCTGTTTGTCAACATTTGTCAAAATCATGGTGGTTACATCTGCCCTGGGCAGAATCCATCCAATAACCTTTGAGCATGGGAAAAGCTCAGGTCTAGTAGCAACTCTCATCAACGCAGATCTCTCTATATTTGCATATATGGTTTCTTCCTCAAAACCTGTGTCAGGCACCTCTCGGTGTGTTATTAATCTGTAGACTTCCCCCATTTATATTCAGGTTCCATACCAACTATGCATTTGGTATCCTCGTAAGTGCATTCAACTCTGGTAATGATTTCAACCTCGGGTTCCTCCTCTACTATAGGAGTCTTCTTCTTCTGCCATTTAGACATCTCGGATTCTGAAGAATTTCTCTGTCATGCATAGGAATTGCTTTTAGGTTTTGTTGGGCCATTCCTCGATAACATTCAAAAATGGAGACGAAAATGTATGAGCATTTTACCTCGTCTATGCTAAACATGATTGCAGCTATGGAAATAAACAAACAATACTAAAAAACCAAATGTCCCGCATAAAATCAATTTGCCAAAAGGCTAAAACCAGCTCACGACCATCATTTACATAATCAACCTAGAATATCATGGCCTTTCTTAATGAAGAACAATTTCCCTCTTGGTGCTACGAACTAAACATTACACGAAAAATAAAATACCTAATCCCACGTGAAGGATACTGCATTGTGGTAGTGCTCTTAACTCATAGAAAATAAGTGGAAGCTACTTGCTGCAAAAACACCCGCATCACGATCAGACTAGATAATGCATTCTAAACCTAACATTGGTCCGCAGTTCATGTTCGAGTTTAACAATCTCATCCTAAGCGGGGTGTCACTTCAACATCGCGACCCTGGTTCTGAAGTAAACAAGAAACGCTCTCCCCGGACAGCCACGCACAGACTGGAGGATACTGGTGCGGACAGTGTAACGGCCGTCTGCACCGGTTTCCCTAGCAATCGAGTGCAGGCTGCAAACCCATAACGGCCGCGAATGTAATCATCAAGTAAAACCACAAACACCCCCCACTGGGCCACCAGACCATTTACCTAGATATATATACACGCCGAAATGGAAACCTAGGTAACCACTAACCGCCGAGACAGGAGCTAACCGAGGGCGACAAAATCAGTTTGACCATTCGAACGGAAAGAACAAATGGGCATAAGCCTCCTACCTGACAATGTGCTGCATGACTGGTCGAGAAAAAGCCGTAAACCTCCACGGTGGAGCCATCTAGGAGCGAGGTACCGACAGTGGATGCGTTGGTCTGCTCGAGCGATAACGACGGCACGGGGAGATCACAAAATAACAATAAAAAACAATGAGCCCCAACCCCAATATATACGCCACAGTCAACACATAATTGGCGGGAAAAAATAAACCAATCGGGAGATGGAACGACTACGGGATTGGCGATCCTGTCGGTATCACCTCCGCAACGACGGATGATGAAACAACCAGGAAACCCGTAATGGCGTTGGCAGGAGAAACAAATAAAACTTCACATCAGAGCTCGCACGGCTAAGGCCTCGGACCAATAGTTAGTTGAAGAGTCGCAACGGCGGAAACCCAAAAAGGCACCGAGTTCCGAAGACCAATCAAAATTGGAGGTAAAATAAACATGACTTAAGCGAAAAATATCGACCTAGAGGAAAACATAAATCAAAACACATCGGAAGAATAGTGCCTTCCAGAGCTGCAATGGCGAAAGTTGAAAGCCGAAGGATCTGCGAAACAAAAACTTAGGGAATCGGAAGAGGTTAATAATATCGTCGGGGAACTTCACAATACATCATCCGCAACGGCGGAAACCGTCGAGACAACATGTTCCGACGATATTATTAAAAAGCCGCCGATTAAGAAAAACACATCGGAGACCAAAACCTATGGGTCGGTCTTGATGTCCGATTCATTTCCGCAACGGCGGGCGTGCAGATAACTGGACTCTCGACTCAATAGTCTAAAATACTTCCGTTGGAAGGGAAAATCAACACAAACCGTAAAACATTTCTGGCATAAAAGTCATCCTTGCGCAAATATAAAACAAAACCAAGGAGCTGAGCCAAAAGCAATAAAAAGGAGGGTCCCAAAAAAATTTGAATTTTGGGAAAATGTTGCAGCTGCAACAATTGGCGACTACATGGTGAACCCCATGTTTCTAAATCAACTTCTTCCCAGTAAAATATTGTTCAATCATTTAGCTCATAAGTTGAATTCTTCTAGATGCTTGTATTCCTAAGATGGCAAACACATGCATTTAAATCATTGATGATAGTCCATTCTTTGGAAATGGGAACACCCAAAATATTCGAAAGTCTGGATAACCCTTTTGAGGATTTGTAGGTGAGTTTTATTTTACCTCTGTCTTTGGGTAGTTTCTAGCTTGGACACCATAGGATCGTAACACATGGTAAACAGAACTATTCATTTGTTCCTCATTCCCATGCCAATTGCACTTTGTGCCCTTTGTGCCCTTTGTTCTTTTGAGTCCTCCATCTGCCTTTCTTTCTGAATTTTATTCAGGCTCTTCTATCCATAGTGTCCTTTTGTGTGAGAGATGTATTTACTTTTCAGCTCACGGACGGAGAAGAACTTTGGCAGATTTATTTTCACGTTTCTGATACTTCGTTTTGATATGTATTGCTTCTTTTAGGAGTATTGACTCTTAACAGCCTTTAGGCTTTTAAAATCATGGCATGGGATCATTTATATATAATAAATTGTTTACCTTGCTTCCTTTCTGTGGGTCTTTTGCTATCACTCCCTAGGACATCTTAGATGTGAAATGGATGGAGCCTCGAAACAGTATTCCAGACCTCTTAATTCTGAGTTATTTTCAGGGGTTAAGCAGAACTTCAATGAGTGCATAGCCATTTAGGAAAACTACTTACTAGAAGAGATTCTATCATTTCAAAATAAAAACACACAGTCTTATCCCAAAAATTTCAGTTAATCGAGAACCCTGATGCTTTCCATGCAACCAAAAGTTTGCCTATTTTATTCAAAAACCAACCAAAACAAAAAACAAAAACCAGAAGCAACAGCGGTAAATGAAAGTAAAACTGCATGAAATTATTTATGTACAAGGTCATCAAATCAAAAGATCAAAATAAAATTCGAGAACCAACCACTACCTGATTAGTTATGTGCCCACCCCTAAAAATCTATCAACTTATGAATCAAGGGGCTAGGATGGATTGCAGACATGAGAGACCTAACTGTGATCTAATTCTGCTATTTTTTAAACCGAAACTATGTCTACCGATTTACAATCAATCTCATCAGCCAGTGAACCTTGAAGGAGATCAAGCTGAGTGTCAGTCATACTGCTGGCTTTGTCTGATGCATGATATCTTAGTTCAAGCTCCGTTAGATAATTCCCCAAAACAGAATTTGCAGATTCATTTTCTTCTTCCAACTTAGTGATAGTATGTTTCATGTAAGGTTCCTTTAAAAGTTTGACCCGGTTTGGGACCCCTTTATGAGGCAACCATAAATGTGACCAATCTGAACCAAAATACCCCTTTAACCTTGCAGACCAGTCTCGGTTCAAAATAAGTCCATACCCATCCAGTATGTCAGCCACCACGATATCAATAAATTGACATATCTTGTTACTTGCAAATAAACGAATGAGAACATTCTCCATTTCCCCCACTACTTTGACACTAGTTCTATCTAATTGAGTAACTTCCCAAGCAGTAGGTTTTGGCTGCCCATTAATTTTTTTGCAAACCGCGAGTGGCATAACATTCACGGATGATCCAGAATCTACCAGACAATTAAGCACCTTATGGTTCAAAATTTCCAGAGTCAAAAGGAAAGGTGGGGTTCTATCTTTCCCTTCCCCAATTGATTCGACATCTTCTTCCACATGTTGGTTTTCGGTGGGTATCTCTTCCTCTGGTTCTTCATGCCTTTTAGTATTTTTTTTATTAACACCTACTTGTTCTTCCATAGGCTTAGCAGGCTTGTTGATTTGCTTTGGATCTTGGCTGATAATGGTAATTTCGGGTACTTTGTCTTCAACATTGTTCTTTGGTTGTTTCCTCACATTCTCTTGCAACTTCTTAATTTTTTAGATTATTGAATTGTCTTTATTTACCAAATTCATGTCTTTTGTTGTCATTGGTATATTCTTAGGTTTAAGAGTACTTTTTTCTGTATCAAACAGCGAGACACAATCCCATAAAAACATGGTATCATTTTCTTGTTTTTCTATGGTCTTATTACCTCTTTCCTCCTCATCACTGTCCTTAGTCAACTTAGAATCCAAGAGCTGGTTTATTACCAATGTCATTGAATTTAACCATTGAGGACAATTCTTTTCATAATGGGGTTGTTGGTGAAAAGTGCATAAATTATCCATCCCTACCTTTGTCAGATTCATTGATGTTGAACCGTGTGGAGGGGTCTTGAATTGGTTGTCATCTTCCCTTTTTTTGTAGTAAGGCTTATAAGATTTTTGTGCTTCTTTTTCCTTCTCCAAATCTATTATTCTGTTGGAAAGCTTTTGCATCATCTTTAACATCCTCTCAAAATCATGTGATTGCTCCTCTTTAGGTTTAGACAACAATAAGGCTCTTTTCCCTAAAGTTTTTTCTCCAGATTGCTCAGGATAATCTTCTATACTTTCCTTTTCAGCCTCTACTCTTTCTGCTTCTTCATAAGTTTCTGCTAATGTAGGCTTAACTTGAGCTTTTGCGAACATAGCCAAGTTCGGACCTAAAGCTGAGGTATAATACTCAATCAGAACTTTATCAGAAGGCTTATCAGTTGCAGAGAAGTTCTTAAGGTGAGCAGAAAATCTTTGAGTGAAATTGTGTACAATTTATTTCCTTTCTTTTTTTAAAGTGCCTAAGCCTTTCATTAGTGTTGCATGCATCTTTTGGGCTACATACTTACTTTTGAAAATCCTTTCAAAGGTATCCCAATCTGGAATAGAGTTTGCAGGCAAACCAAAGTACCACGATGTTGTTGCTCCTTTAAGGGTGTGTGGAAAAAGTATACAAACTACATCCTCATGTTCCCCAGCCCTTAATCCTTCTATTGCCAAATAGAAACTTTGCAAATGGTCATCTACTACAACCTTCTCATTTGGATCAAACTTAGGCAACAACTTCTCAAAAGCTTGAGGTAAGTCATGCAACGGAGGTGCTAAGTTCAGGGGTGATTTGGCTTTCCGAGCCGGTGGTGGATTTGGTGGGTTAGGTGGCTAGTTTGCATTTACACCTACCATGAGTCTGGGTGGAGAGTGAGGAGGTGAAGGAATAGGAGTCCGCACAGGTGAATAGTAAGGTGTGTTTGGGCCTATTTGATTCAAAGGCTGAACAACTTCCTGTTAAGATACTTCTACTAACTCTTCCAAATCTCCAACCAACACTGAATCTTCCATGATGGGATGGTCTTTCTTCTTATACTCTCTTCGGGGTAAATCAGGGATAATGGGTAATCCTCCAATACTCTTTACATAAGCTCGTGTGTGTCTTCTCAGATGATTTACCACTTGGTTGTCCACAACAAACAAATGTTCTCTATTTTCTTCAGTATTTGGATCAGAAAATAAATTGCTTTCAAAACTATCACTGGTGGAGTTATTTCGAGGAAATGGATTTCCCCGGCTAGCCATGCACTGGTGGCCCTCCTTCTAGCGCCAAAAAACTGTTGAGGCCTGGAAATTCACAGGAAACAACAACAAGGGATTCTCCCCAATCAACGTTCCCAACTAGCCCGTGACTATTTGGTGTAGGGAATCCGTCCAGTTTGCGGTCCGGCTACCGTAGGTTAAGTAAAAAAATAAAAGGTTTTACCGGTTGTGGCCCGGTCCACCGTGTATATTTTTGTGTTTTTAGTTTTAAGTATGACATGCAAGTGCCTATCTTAAAATGCAAATTGATTAAGAATGCAAGGAGTGGTCACAATGTGATGCGCAGGTTCTTACCTCTCGTCTTAGACTCTCTTGCATCTAAATCACACCCAGGAAGAAATTAAAACTAACTACCTAACCTATCCCTAGGGAGCAAGATTATCATTTATTAATGAGTAATGTATTTTGTGCATGCATGATGAAAAATCACAGATAGCTGCTACTTCTTTCAAAACACATGAACAATTAAAGATATTTGAACAACCAGATAACCAATTTTTTATGAACAACATTCATTACTCATAGTGGAAATTTTCATAAAATAAACTAGAGAACATTCATACAAGAACATAAGTTCAAAGAGTTAGAACGATCTCACAGTTAATGGACAAAAAGCTGAAAACGAAATAGTTCATCTTCAACAAATCTATAGCACAACATTTGAATATTCCACCAAGCTTTCTCCAACAGGCAAACTATAATTATCTATTGCAAAAGGAAATAGCTCTTCTTACAATATGTCTTCACCAATCTAACTGGGAAAAAGTCCCTCCTATCTAAATCTTCTATATTTATACAAAAAGAGCAAAATTGTTGGGCTTCCCACAAATGACTCTTAGGCTTCCCCAACGCTTCACCTCTCATACTTTTCTTTAATTAAGCGCTTATAGAATTTACAATATATTACAATAAAACAAATAAAGTGCTTATGAGGAGGGTCCCGCTTGACTATTCAAGAACTTCTTCCACGCTGAAGCCTCTAAGGAAATGCTTTCGAACTCGGAAGGTTCTGAGAAACGAATATTAATTTCAAATTTAGCAGCCTGATTTCTTATTCCTTCTATTCTGGCTGCGCTCAGGCGAAGTTGGTCCTCTAGCAACTGCACACTAACTGTAGAATGAGCTACTTCATTCCTCGAGGTCTACTCGTCTAGGGATTTGATGTGTTGAACCCTTTGTTCATCTTCCTGATATTTTCTTTGCAACATCTCCAAAAACAGGCTGTGCTCTGGAAAGGTATCCATTCTCTGTTCAGCCTCAACCTGGCAGCGATTATAAGTAATCAAAAGCCTCCTGAAGAACTCTGCACAAGCCCCCTTTGTCTTCTTGACAGCATTCTTGAATTCTTCGGTTGTATTTATGGCAAACTCCAGTAGATCATAGTCTTGCCTTAGGCTTTGTTGAAATTTTGCTGGTAGATCTACAGGAGTTTCCTCATTTGCTTCTAATCTTGCCATTCTCCCCATTAGGACTTCTAAGATGTCCTGCGATCTGTCTACAAAATATGAAGAGGTTTCCAAAATATCTTCTAGCCGATTGTCTACCTGCAATATCTTGCACCTCTCTTCCTCTATGGCTACTTGTAGCTGGTGCATCTAGCTCCTCTGTGCTAGAACGTGCTCCTTGAAAGGCTGAAGGTTGACTTGTTGTTCCTTGGCCTCTTCTAGAGCTATTGTTAGTGAGGCAACCTGTTCTTTAAGCCCCGCAGTCTGCCCCTGAGATTGCCTCTCAGATTCCTCCAAGGTAGCTTTCTGTAACTCCAACTCCCCTATCTTTCCTAGCAGCTGCTCCTTTTCTATCCTTAACCCTTTACATTCCTGCTGCAATTTCTCCAGACTTCCTTGGGTAGCCTCTAGAGATCTCCTTTCTACTTGGAGGAACTGGAGCTCAGCTTTTGAAGACATTGTTTCATGTTGTATGTCTTCAAACTTTCTTTTCAATCTTCCACTTTCTTCTCTCTCTCTTCTCAGGGTGTCCTTTAGCTGGGCAGCAGACTTCTTTGACTGTTCAAGATCAGTCAATATCCGATCTACATTGTCCTTAGAAGCATAGATCAATGTAGCCCCAGCTCTGATGGTGAATCTAGGGTCCTTGTCTATCCCATATACTACAGTTTTATCATTTATCATTTTACCCGACTGCCCCCCAGTCTCGACCTTTCTCTCGGTCCTCTTCGCTATTCTTTTCCTTTCCCTATCATAAAAAATAGTGTTGAAATCTGGTACCTCCTCCCCTTTTTTTCTGCTCGAAAGGGATTAGCCTCAAGGTAGGGACCATAGCCTGTACTGTTGTGCTGCCAGCAGCTACCTCAGGATCTTGAATATCAGGATTACAAAAGTCATGAGCCTGACTGTCTACAAGATCGAAAGCTGATTGCTCAGTCACTGCCCCTGTCAGTCTTAGTCTTTCTGCTTCCTACTTTCTCAGTTCCTCATCCATCTTTCTTTTCTTTTCTTCTTCTTCACTCTGGGCAGTTTCTTCTGCCTTTCTAGATGCTTCTTGTTCGGCTCTTCTCTTTTCTTCCTCCTCACCTTTGAGCCAGCTTTTGGCTTCCTGGGCTAGTCTCCTAGCATCTTCATCGCTTTTTCTAGCCTCTTCCTCCTCTGCCTTTTCTTGCTCATCCTATCCTTTCCCACCTTTGGTGCTGATTTTCTTTTTAAATCTTCTTCTTAAGGCTTTTATATTTTCTGCACTGTGGAAAATGGATTCATCTTTATCCCAGTGGCTTTCGTATTCAAAATGTACTTTTGCCTCCTTCCAGTGCTCTGCCACTTTATTCCGGGAATCGTTCCTGTGGAAATTTATTTCCCCAAAATGGAATTTCCCCAATTCCTCCACAAATTCATCAGCTTTGTTCACTCTCGTGAACTTATAGCTTCCCAACCTGAATGGTAAAGGAGGGTAAGCCGCTTTCTTATGTTCAAATAAAAAGCTCCCTATACCATCTAAAAAGACCTGTCTAACTGCCTCCTTGTGCACTACATAGTCAGTGGCATATTTTGGCAGGAGTGAGGGTGCTCTGGCGCATCCATACATTTTGAAATACAATCCATCCTCCGTTAAGTAGTAGTCTGCATATTCTTCAATCCCCTGCAATGCTTCCTCCGACATGCAGCTGCACTCCTTTAAGAAGATCAATGTATATAATGGCATGATGAAGTGCTCACACACTTCTCTATAGCGATTGTGGTACTTGTGTGCCCACAGTGGCTTGTAATCTGAGTAGACTGGTGTTCTCTCTCGGTCCCAAATACACCTCAGGTTTGGGAAGGGTTGGTTGCATAGTATGCAATCAATCAGTATAGAGCTCATGTAGAACTCTGATTTCTTCGAGGACACCCCTCCTAATGCTGAAGCAATGCAGGCTGAGAGGCTATTGGACACAATGTTTGCCCAGTTGAACACTGTCCCCTGTGTTGCAACATAGAAGATGATAGGCACCCACTCCAACTTGAAGCTTTTACCGTGGGCCCTCCCGAAAATCATGTTTAGCATCAGGGCAATGAACCTGTAAGGGGTTCTTAGAGTGGCAGTATCATATTCCCCAGACAGCCTAGTCCTAAAGTTCTTTCCAGGCACCAACATTCTCTTTAGTGTCTCGACTAGGTCCAGCTTAATTGCCTTTAGCCAATCTTCAGTCAAGTACACTTGTGCTTCTGGTAAGTGGTAGGCCAATGATACATACCCAGGGCTATAAGCAGCATAACCCTGTTTGTCAACATTTGCCAAAATCATGGTGGTTACATCTGCCCTGGGAAGAATCCATCCAATAACCTCTGAGCACGGGAAAAGCTCAGGTCTAGTAGCAACTCTCATCAACGCAGATCTCTCTATATTTGCATATATGGTTTCTTCCTCAAAACCTGTGTCAGGAACCTCCCGGTGTATTATTAATCTGTAGACTTCCCCCATTTATATTCAGGTTCCATACCAACTATGCATTTGGTATCCTCGAAAGTGCATTCAACTCTGGTAACGATTTCAACCTCGGGTCCCTCCTCTACTACGGGAGCCTTCTTCTTCTATCGTTTAGACATATCGGATTCTAAAGAATTTCCCTGTCATGCACAGGAATTGCTTTTAGGTTCTGTTGGGCCATTCCTCGATAACATTAAAAAATGGAGATGAAAATGTATGAGCATTTTACCTCGTCTATGCTAAACATGATTGCAACTATGGAAATAAACAAACAATACTAAAAAAACAAATGTCCCGCATAAAATCAATCTGCCAAAAGGCTAAAACCAGCTCACGACCATCATTTTCAGAATCAACCTAGAATATCATGGCCTTTCTTAATGAAGAACAATTTCCCTCTTGGTGCTATGAACTAAACGTTACACCAAAAATAAGATACCTAATCCCACGTGAAGGATACTGCATTGTGGTAGTGCACTTAACTCATAGAAAATAAGCGGAAGGTACTTGCTGCAAAAACACTCACATCACAATCAGACTAGATAATGCATTATGAACCTAACATTGGTCCGCGGTTCGTGTTCGAATTTAACAATATCATCCTAAGCGGGGTGTCACTTCAACATCACAACCCTGGTTCTGAAGTAAACAAGAAACGTTCTCCCCGGACGGCCACGCATAGACTGGAGGATACTCGTGCGGACAACGTAACGACTGTTTGCACCGGTTTCCCCAGCAGTCGAGTGCGGGCTGCAAACCCATAATAGCCGCGAATGTAATCATTAAGCAAAACCAAAAACAACCCCCATTGGGCCGCCAAACCATTTACCTAGATATATATACACACCGAAATGGAAACCTAGGTAACCACTAACCGCCGAGACAGGAGCTAACCAAGGGTGACAAAATCAGTTTGACCATTCGAACGGAAAGAACAAACGGGCATAAGGGCCTACCTGGCAATGTGCTGCGTGACTGGTCGAGAAAAAGCCGTAAACCTCCACGACGGAGCCACCTAGGAGCGAGGTACCGACAGCGGATGCGTTGGTCTGCTCGAGCGATAATGACAGCATGGGGAGATCGCAAAATAAAAATAAAAAACAATGAGCCCCAACCCCAATATATACGCCACGGTCAACACATAATTGGCGGGAAAAAATAAACCAATCGGGAGACGGAACGGCTACGAGATCGACGATCCTGTCAGTATCGCCTCCGCAACAGCAGATGATGAAACAGCCAGGAAACCCGCAATGGCGTTGGCAGGAGAAAAAAATAAAACTTCACATCGGAGCTCGCCAAGCTAAGGCCTCGGACCAATAGTTAGCTGAAGAGTCGCAACGACGGAAACCCAGAAAGGCACCGAGTTCCGAAGACCAATCAAAATCAGAGGTAAAATAAACATGACTTAAGTGAAAAATATCGACCAAGCGGAAAACATAAATCAAACCACATCGGAAGAATAGTGCCTTCCAGAGCCACAAAGGCGAAAGTTGAAAGCCAAAGGATCTACGAAACAAAAACTGCGGGAATCGGAAGAGGTTAATAATATCGTCGGGGAACTTCACAATACATCATCCGCAACGGCGGAAACCGTCGAGACAACATGTTTCGACGATATTATTAAAAAGCCGCCGATTAAGAAAAACACATCGGAGACCAAAACCTGTGGGTCGGTCTTGATGTCTGGTTCTTTTCCGCAACAGCAGGCGTGCAGATAACTGAACTCCCGACTCAATAGTCTAAAATACTTCCATTGGCAGGGAAAAATCAACACAAACCGTAAACATTTCTGGCATAAAAGTCATCCTTGCGCAAATATCAAACAAAACCAAGGAGCTGAGCAAAAAGCAATAAAAAGGAGGGTCCCAATTTTTTTTGAATTTTGGGAAAATGTTGCTGCTGCATGTCATGTCCCCTTAAATTGACCATTAAAATTGTTGACCATGCTAAGTTCCTAGGGGCTCAAGTTGTTATTAATTATTCCTCCTAGGATAAATTTTTACTAATAATTGTTCTAAGGCATGTATTTAATTTTATTTCAGCAATTTTATTTATTATGCACAATAATGATGTGGAATTAAGGCTACCATGTCAAGAGGGTGCATTGGGGAAAGCTAGTAAACTTTCCTTGGTAAAAATAAGAAATTCCATGACAAAATCAAGAAAGAGAATAAAGGGAAGTTTCCTAAAAGCAGAAAAAGCAAAAAGAGGTAAAAGCAGGAAAGTTTTTTAAGGAAAGTAAGAGTTTCCTTATGAGCCAGGAAAAGCAGAAAGTTGTCATAACTCAAAAGAGGCATCTTTTTACTAAGGGAGGGTGCAGTTTCTAAATGTGAAGGATGATTTGGAATTAGAAACAATTCCACATGGTCCTACTTGCCTAATTTCCCAAAGGGGGCGCTTTTGTGGCTAGGGTTAGGTCACCCATGGGGTTGACTTGCTCTCACAGGTCACCATTGGCCTCAACTTACTAAGCAGGTCATCCATAAGTCTATAAAAGATAAATTCAAACCCATTGCTTCAGTTTGGTTGATTATTTGATTGCTGAATGCTTATGTGAGCATTACTTCTGAGTGTTGTGCCTCAGACTACTGGGAGATGAGCCCCAGCCTTCCATTCCCTTCTCCTTCCATCCCCTTCTCTTCTATTGCAGGTATGGAGCACTACATTGCAGCCATTGAATTCTGATCAGATTTATGTTCAGCCTCCAACACGTTCAGGTCGAGATACACTGAAGCCCATGCTTCACCTATGCTCACAGCCTCTTTTGCCGGTCATATTCTGGGCCTCCTGCCCCTTTATTTTGAAAGCCTCTTTGTAATGGTCAGTCAATAATGTTATTTCTATTATGTACTGTCAATATATTCTGAAAATTACATTTACCAGGTCGAGATATCTCATACCCTGAAGGATATTATCTCAGTTCCCTTAAAAGACTCTATTTTATCAGTGTATGGGGGAATTGAGTGAATATGTGTGTTGTAATGAATATTTCATGATGGGGAAGGGATTAAAATAAATATTCATGTTCAGAGAGCCCATATTTATCTCTGTTATAAATCTCAGGTTTCACAGAATTGAATTTGAGGTGATTTAATAGTCTTTTAAAGACCCTATCTAGATTACTAGTTTTTAATAACTAGTTTTATTGAAATTGATGCAAAATAGGTTCTGTAAACTTAAACTGAGCTCTGTAAGTTCCTATAGGTCAATAACAGGCCTAATTTCCCATATCAACCTCCAGAACCATTTTTTGTTTGGGTCATACCACCCTTTTTCATCCTCCTCTGCGCAGGGTTCTCCTTGGCCAAAACTGCCAAAAATCCCAAATTCAACCGAAACTTATTAGAACTTTCCAGAACATCAATGAACTATATAAATCCTTTATTCATGTTATATTAATGCTGAAATAAACCTCTGCAAGTTTCCAGAATCCCCTGGTTGAAACAGACCGAACTACTCTCCTTAGTTGCACGGTTTGGCTGCCCAGAAGCGTGGTAGTACATTTCCGCAGTGCGGATTCTGAACCCTAAATGGCACCAGATATAAATGTGTTAGGGGAGAGGAAATTCAATGTCTGATTGTATTTGGTTGCTTCCTGCTGCTCACTCCTTTTGTTTGCAAAATTTCCCAGAATAAACCCTTTATTTTCCCAGTCAGAGGAGTCATTGCATAAACTATTTCCAGTTCAGAAATTTTAATACAATTAACAGAATTGGAGAGCTTTCAGGTTTGTACACCATACTTGGAACATTACAGTGGTATCAGAGCCCTTTCCTTGGCTCATCCTGTGGAAAGTAACTCTCAGTGGAAAAGTAGCTCAGTAATATCTTCAAGTTGCAGTTGTGGAATTAGTTCCATTCATGGGAGATTTAGAATTTGAGTTGTATGAAGAAGAGCATTCAAAAATGGATGATCAAGAAGATTTAAGAATTTTGATGCAAATAACGTTGAAAGGGATGAAATATGTATCCCAAAGCATCATTCAGACAAATTAAGAGACTAGAGAATTCATTGCCAAGCAGTTGGCAAGCAAACATGGAAAAGGGAGTAGGAGTGTCTCTCAGCATGAAGGAAATAAATATAGAGATTCTATGTTTTCAAAAACATTAACACATGTAGGTTCTTTGAATACCAATAATCCATCAAGAAATAAACTAAGTTGTTCCACTTCTCAAAGTAAAGGAATAGAAAAGAGGACCAAAAGTGAAGATTTATTAGAGTCATCTGCACATGATTTCTTTGAGAAATTATTTGGGTTTTCCCGAAAGAGAGATCAGCGTATTTGCAGCATCCATGAGGGTGATGAATCACCAAATCCTCCATCAGAAGGAGATGAAGAAGATCCATGCACAACTAAAGATCCAATAGTCCAACATCTAGTCGGTGGTAATGTGGAAGGTGAGATGAATCCAAATTTCTTTGTGGCTGATTTCAAGATAAGTGTAGAAGATATGGGGCAGATTGATGACGGTGAGACATCTTTTGGATCTGATCCAAAAGATAGACATGATTCAGATTTACAGTCACCCCTTGAGCCTCACAAGGAAGCACAAAATGAGTACATCTCAGTAGGGTGTGAAGCAGAGAAATGGGTGGGTGAACAAGCCATCATAATTCCACCACATAAGGAGGAGAAAATCACACATGGTGAGTTAGTAAATTCTGATTTTTATGTGACATTGTGTAAGTCTGATATGGCAGCCACTTCCAGTGAAGAGTTCAGAATGGTTGAGCCCCCTAGTGACGAGGTTCAAAATTCTGGTGTAAAAAATGAATGTAGTATGAAGGATGAAACTTTGAGAGAATATCTTTTTGGCGCACCAAGGATGAATGAGCAGTTAAATTGCAGCCCAAAATATGTTGTTGAGGACTTAGAATATGAATATATTGCAGAAACAACATACGGATCAGATTTCAAAACCTCGAGTGCACTGCATGAAATGGATCTAGAGATGGAAAATGAAGAGGAGGAACATCTACAAGAACCTCATCTTCTTGCAGGGTCATTGAAGATGGATGAACAAAAGATCCAAGAAGCCCTGCAAATTCTCCATGACACTCATGCTTCAGTGTCAAAGATGTGTTGGGAAGCTGCTTTAATGGAAGACCAATCTTCCTTTGAAGCCATGGAGAATATCCAGAAAGCAATGTCCACAATTAAAGGTAATTTCTCACAATTGCTTTCAGATAAAAATGACATGTCTGAGCTTGTTGAGTTATTGCGGGAAGCATCACTGCATAATGAAGAAAGTATTTGCATATATGAAGAAGAGAACTACAAGCTGAAAGGTGAATTGTTGGCCACCCAAGATTCTTTGAGATACACTCAAAGTGCCCTCTTAGAATCACAAATGAAGATAGAACAAGTCCAACAAGAGTGGAAAGAATTGACTGAATCCTCAATCTTTCCTGAGAGTCATCCCTTTTGGGTAAATGGCATGGAGGAACCTCATGATTGGGTGGACCATGAGGAGCATTCTATTCGGTATGTGCTTAAAGATTGTGCAGAACATTTTTATGAGAACCAAGAACTTGATTTCTTTCCAAGGAAACTTGAGTTGTTCCTTGAAGACAGACACTCTCCCATGGAAGAGTGGGATGAGAGCACCCAATTTGGGCCATCCAATAATGAAAAAGTTGCAGCCATAAGTATGATTACTGAAGTTTGCAAACATGCAAAGAAGGTTCACAGTTCTTTCTCACATGTCATAGATTCAGAAACACCAGTGGGGAACGAACAGTGGGTGAAGAAATTTTTCAGGTTTGTGTCACATGCACAACAGGGGGATCATGATTTGTCCCCATGGGAAATAGATCCTATTGCAAAAGAGATGGATCATTATAGACCATATAAATCAGCAATAAATATCTCTGATTCATCCACTGGATGGTTGGATAAAGGGATCATAGAAGAGGAAAATAGGGAAGGTAAAAAAATTATGTCTTGTTGCAAGAAATTTGTTTTTAATATTGCTGATTTTTCTATGATTTACAAGCAGCAAAAAGGGCATGTGTGTGCAGCCACTTTTGAAAAGAAGGCATCAAATCTACACATACAGTCAATGTGTGGGTCAATTGATGGATTTTTGCACCCTTGGATCAATGGCAGAGAGTTGAGCCATTGGATGAAGAGGGGAGCACCTGTTGAGTTCCATAGAGACATATTCGGAATGAAGACCTTGGGAGGGAAATTTTTTTATTTCTGCAATAATTCTTTTGTTGTGACTAACATTGTCTTGACATGTGAACAACAACAAAGACTTATTTTGTAGCTATTATATACCTCTCGTATACATGCACATGAGGTGCATTCTGATTTTCATGTGCTTGAGAAGTTTGAGGTCAAGCAATATGAAGATCAAGCACTTGCATGGTTCCTAAGAGATTATGAGTTGCCTCTAGGAAAATGTTGCACAATTTTGGAGGAGGCACATGATCACACTGTCACTCAGAAAACTAATGGAGGAATTTTTGGATCCATTATCTTGATTGATGAGCATTGTAGGGATTTGGCTCACAATTCTTCACCCCACACTTCTATTTCAGCCACATCATGTGGGGATGAAAATTGGGTGAAAGGATTTTTCCTATTGATGCCACATGAGGAGTAGGAGGCTCCCACATATTCCATTGATGACTTAATGGTTCAGCCATGTGGTATGAAAATTTCACCATTACCTTTCTATGTGTACATGAAACATCAGAGGCATCTATTTGATGTCTTCATCATGCATGGCTATGAAAGGAAGTTCCACTTGAGTCAGTTTGGTGGAACAAGTAGCATAATGTTGAGGTCTTGCACCAGAACAAAGATAGTAGATGAGGAATTCCATGTTTGGTGGGAGAGTTTAAAAAATGTTCAGCTTGGCATGGGGAGAGATGAGCTCCTAGTATGGTGGTATGATTTTCATAACCTCATTTTCCTCCTCTACAATGATAAAATTTTGTTGTTTTTATTGATGGGTGGAAGGAGGCAGATAAAACCATGGGATCCAGGCATTCTTAGGAATGATAGACTTCAAAAGGTGGCAGAAAAATTTGGGTCCTTACAGAGGAGGCCGTGGGATCCAGGAATTCTACTTAGTTACTTTAACTGGGTTGGAAATTTTGCTAAAGGAAGTGGCATCAAAGAAATGACTATGATCAGAGTGGTGCAGCAGAAACATGGTGGACAAATTTGCAGCACTCTGTGGTGCTTCTACTTGAGGACAAGCAGATTTGGGAGGGGAGGACTGTCATGTCCCCTTAAATTGACCATTAAAAGTGTTGACCATGCTAAGTTCCTAGGGGCTCAAGTTGTTATTAATTATTCCTTCTAGGATAAATTTTTACTAATAATTGTTCTAAGGCATGTATTTAATTTTATTTCAGCAATTTTATTTATTATGCACAATAATGATGTGGAATTAAGGCTGCCATGTCAAGAGGGTGCATTAGGGAAAGCTAGTAAACTTTCCTTGGTAAAAATAATAAATTCCATGACAAAATCAAGAAAGAGAATAAAGGGAAGTTTCCTAAAAGCAGATAAAGCAAAAAGAGGTAAAAGCAGGAAAGTTTTTTAAGGAAAGTAAGAGTTTCCTTATGAGCCAGGAAAAGTAGAAAGTTGTCATAACTCAAAAGAGGCATCTTTTTACTAAGGGAGGGGGCAGTTTCTAAATGTGAAGGATGATTTGGAATTAGAAACAATTCCACATGGTCCTACTTGCCTAATTTCCCAAAGGGGGCGCTTTTGTGGCTAGGGTTAGGTCACCCATGGGGTTGACTTGCTCTCACAGGTCACCATTGGCCTCAACTTACTAAGCAGTTCATCCATAAGTCTATAAAAGATAAATTCAAACCCATTGCTTCAGTTTGGTTGATTATTTGATTGCTGAATGCTTATGTGAGCATTACTTCTGAGTGTTGTGCCTCAGACTACTGGGAGATGAGCCCCAGCCTTCCATTCCCTTCTCCTTCCATCCCCTTCTCTTCTATTGTAGGTATGGAGCGCTACATTGCAGCCATTAAAGTCTGATCAGAGTTATGTTCAGCCTCCAACACGTTCAGGTCGAGATACAATGAATCCCATGCTTCACCTATGCTCACAGCCTCTTTTGCCGGTCATATTCTGGGCCTCCTGCCCCTTCATTTTGAAAGCCTCTTTGTAATGGTCAGTCAATAATGTTATTTCTGTTATGTACTGTCAATATATTCTGAAAATTACATTTACCAGGTCGATATATCTCAGACCCTGAAGGATATTATCGCAGTTCCATTAAAAGACTCTATTTTATCAGTGTATGGGGGAATTGAGTGAATATGTGTGTTGTAATGAATATTTCATGATGGGGAAGGGATTAAAATAAATATTCATGTTCAGAGAGCCCATATTTATCTCTGTTATAAATCTCAGGTTTCACAGAATTGAATTTGAGGTGATTTAATAGTCTTTTAAAGACCCTATCTAGATTACTAGTTTTTAATAACTAGTTTTATTGAAATTGATGCAAAATAGGTTCTGTAAACTCAAACTGAGCTCTGTAAGTTCCTGTAGGTCAGTAACAGGCCTAATTTCCCATATCAACCTCCAGAACCATTTTTTTTTTGGTTCATACCACCCTTTTGCATCCTCCTCTGCGCAGGGTTCTCCTTGGCCAAAACTGCCAAAAATCCCAAATTCAACCGAAACTTATTAGAACTTTCCAGAACATCAATGAACTATATAAATCCTTTATTCATGTTATATTAATGCTGAAATAAACCTCTGTAAGTTTCCAGAAGCCCCTGGTTGAAACAGACCGAACTACTCTCCTTAGTTGCACGGTTTGGCTGCCCAGAAGCGTGGTAGTACGTTTCCGCAGTGCGGATTCTGAACCCTAAATGGCACCAGATCTAAATGTGTTAGGGGAGAGGAAATTCAATGTCTGATTGTCTTTGGTTGCTGCCCGCTGCTCACTCCTTTTGTCTGCAAAATTTCCCAGAATAAACCCTTTATTTTCCCAGTCAGAGGAGTCATTGCGTAAACTATTTCCAGTTCAGAAATTTTAATACAATTAACAGAATTGGAGAGCTTTCAGGTTTGTACACCAGACTTGGAACACTACATTGCAACACATTAAAAAAACTACTTTTTTTGTTCAATATATCGAGTGGAATATATCCATTATTCTTTTAATAAGATGTTTTAATTTCATTTTTTTCCATGAAAGAAAAGTTGCAATTCATTATATTTATAAATGAACCACATTGTTCATTGGCCATAAAGGCCATTACAAAAATTCCTTCATTAGGTAGATTTGAAAGAGATCATGGTCCCCAATACAGACTCAAGAAATTGTTTTCCTTTCCATATATATCATATATTACTAATCCTATATGAAAACTATAATAGTTATTCACCAACTATAAGCTACTGAAAGTAGTATACAAAAAATAGATCCAAAAACTGTACAAAAAAATAGTCCATCACTGCAGGATTTTTCTTTATGTGGCATATATAGTTCATCTAGGATGTGGACTAGGGTCGTGTTCAGTTATAGTGTCATTAGTCATTTCCCATAAATTCCATCTACCATCACCTATCTGTAGACCCAACTTTGAAAACTAATCTTCCATATTGTTTATTATCTATAGATGTGTCTCAACTGATCTGCCAACTTTGACCCTCTTACTCACAACCCTTAACCCAATGTCAATCAATTCTTTTGATGGGGCTCATCTTTGTATGATAACACTTGTTTCAATACATACAAGGATGGCCAATGAAAAAATAAATAAATAAAAATATCACAACCACTATGAAATCTTAAGTTGTTATAAGGAAATCACAACTACTCACAAACTTTGCTCTCAACCCCTTTTTTCCTTGTCATCTTGTCGTATGTGCTGAATGGGTTCCATTTTGTTTTCTTTTCTCCAACAAAATAATTGACAATTAATATTAATGTTGAATTAATTACTTATATGTACACAAGAATCCAAAAAAAACAATGTTTTCATACATTTGAAACATGTTGATGTTGAGATGGCTCCTCCTATAATGCAATTATGTCCATTTCCTTGACCTTCTCCTTGTACACATTTTTGGACATCCCTACTGTCACATTTTGTATATCATCTTGTTCATCCTTTGGGATTTTCATAATCTTATTGAAAAAATAAAATGGCATTAAACTATTTTTCAGTTGATATGAAAAATAAGTATAGCATAATTAAAATTATTAAGGGAATGCTTTGTAGTAATAGATACATTTTATACATAAACATGTTTAGGAATATTACTTTTTGAATGATTCCTTTTTGTTGTTGTATGTTTTCTATTGCAAGTTGGACAAGTCTCAATGACCATTGTTTTGGAAACGCCTTTTATAGTTTACATATGACCTTATTATTGGAATCATTTGATTGATTTATGTACTATAAGTGAAAAATACGTCTATATGTTCTTTCCACTATATCCCTTGTAGTTTTATGAAAGTCTCTCCCCTTCTATTAACTTCCAACACCACTCTAGATGAGCAAATGACCAATTCATCATTTGCATCTTCCATAATTTGTTTTTCTTATGATGGCATTCTCTTATGTTGTTTTCAGTACCTACATAACATTCAACATATGTGAATTAGATTATTTGAAACATATTAGCGAATATTATTAAGTACAATATTACTCAAATTTCAAGAAATAATTTATATTAATATATTATTTATTCACCTAATTCATCCCTATACAACTTTTCCATTAACGTTTTACACTCTTCTACACTTATATTGCTAAGAATCTTGTTGAGATCCCTCATTTTTTGGCTTTGCATATCACACATTAACCAATACATATTACTTAAAATTACAAATAATTCAAACAGATTAATTTAAATACAAAAATTAAGAAGCACTTGCCTTCTTCGCAATTTTGGATGTGCTCCCATCATGTTGACTAGAATTGTTGTTCATCGAACTATTATCATGCATTTTCTATTAATAAAGAACCTGGACCATTAATTATGGAAGCTATCAACTATATTATACAAATAAATTACATAACTCCAATATAGAACAACTCTGAAATCAATGTGCTTAAGTTCGTAAAACACATCAATGTGTTTAGTACAAAAAAACACCGGTGCGTAGTGTCAAACACGACACGTTATGAACCATAGAGCTTTATTTTATGTTTGTAGAAAAGAAGAATTAAATGGCAGGGATAGATTTACCAATGCATTATAAATATAAATGCACCAATATGTTAATGCAATACTGTCGCACCGAAAAATGTGAAATAGTTTTTTGCATTTTTTAGAAAATAAAACATAATTGTAGACCTAGAACTATCGGTGCGCAATTGAATGAAATGCACCAGTGTGTTTATTTTATAAAATTTGCGTTCAAAATGACATAAGCGTTTTTTATGAAAATTTTAAAAAACTAAAAAACCATACAGGATCGATAAGGTTTGGATTTGACCCAAAAGGTGGCCCATCATACCCAACGCTTTCTATATAAAGTCACAAACTTGTTAAATTAAAACCAATACAAAGAAAAATTGCAACTGTGAAACAATAGAGGGATTTAAACCCTAATATTAAATTTTGCAGTCACATAAAACGAAAATAAGCAACAAGAAAATAAAGGTTGCAACATTGAAGGTAACTATGAAGTTTTTTTTCTAAATTTAGTTAAATCTAAATAGAATAATAAGATCAGTAGTAATAGTTTACATAAGTGAAATTTCTATAATGCAGGGTTTTAATTGATTCACGATACCTAACAAATTTCGATTCTGAGAATAATCTGGTTGCTCCAAACTCCTTCAATGTAAGTCTTTCTTCCAAAACTCTCCCTTTGAAATTTCAAAAAAGAAAATGAAATAATGTTTATGTTGTTTACTTTTAAACACTTTTTTGAATTAGTTTTTGAAATTAAAATTCCCGCCCCTTTTTCATTTTAGGGAAAAAATAACGTGAATTTTTTTAATTTTGATTTTTGGCATTACGGTGCGCTTAAGGTTATGTCGCATTTGTGTGTATAGGACTTTATGTCGGCTTGGGTCTATTAGCTGTTATTGTACACCTTTGTCTCCTATATATAGGAAGGATATATTCTCATTTTAGTCATCATAGTATCTTATCTTATCTTATCGTGTGTACTCAGTACATTCTGTAAGGAGGTTCCTCCCTCGAAGATGATTGATATTTATCTCCATTGTTCATTGTTAAGGCGTGGATTACTCTCTTATTGTCTATTTCTGCTCTATTTATGTTATTTCTGCTCTTGGTTGCATAACACAAAGGGTATGTATAGTAAAATTGTACGACAAGACATTAAACCATTAATTCGACTAAAATATTTAGCTAATTCCCCAAATTCGAATTGCCCACACTCTTTGAAGATCGAATATATCAAAACTAATGGACTTCTAATAAAACAAAATGTGGGCAAGAGGCTTCTTCTTTCTCTCCTACTCTAGACCATGTTAAAATTCAAAGCAAATTAAGGGGAAAACATAAGGCACCAAACTTTGTAGAGCGTCTTGCTCCATTTCTTATCATTAACCTTCAAATATATAAAGAATACCTAATGTTGACGTTTTGGACCATGTATTAGACACTAATGTAACTAATTACTCTTGGCATGTCCATATGTAAACTAACCTTAATGATCTATAATTAACTCATTAATTGACCGAATGGAATGATTCATTACCATCCTTTAACATTAACTTGGTACCTCACAATTTTAGTGACCTGAATTTTATTAACTTTGACAAATCACATATTTTGTTTGCTTAATATACTCCCTTGTCAATATGTATTCCTATAATTTAATTTAAACAAAATCTCTCAACCCTTTAATACCATCCAAAAAAATTAACCTTTTAAACTATTCCTTTAAATACCATTAAAAAAAAATTGCTTTTTAACTATTTAAAAAAATTATAATATAAAATCGAAGTAAATAATATCATCAAAGTTTTACCAACCAACATAGATCCATCTTAAACCTATATCTACCAAGTATTAATAAGCATTGAGCATGGCCATAAACAGCCATTATATGACTAAACAATTCCACCAAATTTGACCAGGGCAGGTTTACAAATTCAAAATCCTAGTCTGAGCTAGGCAGGTTTACATTTCAAATTTGAAATGAGCATGCCATTAGTGTTAACTGCATAGCTTGGATTGGGCACATTCGAATGAGGTTTCATGAGATTGTGATCATGGGCATGGGCATGGGAAACTTCCCCTACCGGTAAATGTCGAAAATTTCTTGCTATAAAATATCATATGCATGGAGTTACGGAGGACTAAGGCTATGCTAAAGCCCCTGCAAAAGTCTTAATTAGTTTGATATAGGATGGATATTGATTGCTTCACCTGATTCAAAATGGTGAGGGTAGAACACATGTTTTCACCTCCATTTATAACAAGCATGCCTCCAAAGTCCCAACAAAAATACATAAACACGTGGTAGATTTATGTGTCCATAGAAAGAATATAAATATTGCTACAGAGGATGGGACAAATCTGAATGTAACCATGTTGGAAATTTACTTTTCAACTTATTCATCCAACTATATTTTTTATGCATTTCTACTTTTATTATGTCCCCACAGGAGAATATATTGTAATCGGTCCAAGCGATTAATCCATTTTGTACAAGCAAAATAAATAAATTCTGCACAATTAAACATTGGAAAAAATATATATATATATTTAACATACTTTTTATGAAAAATATTTATTTGCTATCTTATTGAGTCGCAGAGCATTGCAGAGGATGACATTCTCCTCGGGTTTTGTTTCCCACCCCCTGGCGGTGAACCTACATCATCCATAACACGAATATGTCAACAAGTGTAAATGCTACTATACCTTATATACTGGACAGACTTTCCCTCGGGAGGGGAGCCTGTCAAATGAGCAGCGTCGGATGAAAGATTCAACGGTACCCATTTGATAGGCTCCCCTCCTGAGGAAAAGTCTGTCTAGTAAATAAGGATTGCCCCTCGTCTATATTGTTTGTACGTTGGGCAGATCTTCTCAAATCGCGTTACTAACCAAATTGTTGACAACACTCATAAAATTTTGCTTGTTATCAATAAATTTTGATTCATCTTCAGTTCATATTCAGCTCCATTAAATCTCGACCATTGATGAATTTATTTATGCCCTACTTCATAGTTAATCCATTCTCAGACACACCTATATCGATCTGACTCATGAGACGAGATATGGATACAAGTTATGGTGGAGTGAATGGAGTAGAGCCGAATCGAAAGAAACTGAACCAGACGACCGAGAAGTATAGTGTTTTCTGCAACTATAGCCATAGCATAGCACACTCGCTTTCTCTTTCTTAGTATTCTTTATCATCAGGCACTTTAAACACCTACCTTTGAGTAAGACCTAGACCCAACTACGAGATCGCATAGGAGGGACACAATGAAGGTCCGGGTCAACCTACCTCAGTAGCCTTCATAGATTCTTTGTTTCCAATCTTAATATGCAATGGCTCCAACCATACTGGGAACAAACCAACCAAATAATGGTCTTTCAAGCTGATGGGAAATATCCCACCATCTTCTTTCTAGAGGCTGAAGTTTGTTTCCATTGCACTTTGATTCTTGCTTCATGGTGAATATACAAATAAACTAGCATACCACTTAAGCAAGGGAAATGAAACACTGAAGAGAACTTTGATATGTCACAAAATGAGAGAAAGTTGTGTATATGTAGATAATATAACTTTATGTGTTGAAAGCAAGTCTAGTGAATCTATGGTAGGCATAGGAGTCGATAAAATTGAAAAGAAAACTTTGTTGCAAGTCTTAATAAGCAATAAATTGAAACTCATGTAATCGATGGCAAGTAAAATGGAATCTACATTAATTTGTCATATGAGAAAGTATAAATATGTGAGTAAAAAAATAAAGGGCTAGGTAATGATCAAGTTTGACTATAATTATATTGGTAATCAACATTGGTATTTTATAGATTGGATTTCATCATTAAACAGTTTGAAAAACATGTACAATAGAAAATATGCCAACAAAATCTAAATAAAAAATAAAAATGGCACACATATACATTACACAAAAGATATGCTCTGGAAAACCTTTCCCGACAAAAGCAACAACGAAGCCACACATATTTCTCATTATATTAACAAAACAATTCAACATTAAATCCACATTGACAACACAAAATCTATATGATCATTTTCCAAAGTCATCTAACTACTGAAAGAGGATGAAGACATACATGAGTTTGGGCACATTTTTTGTCTATGTTAAATCACGCAAATGTTTTTATTTTTACCGAGAAAATAAATGGTCTTAACCGTGAAAAGTATTAAGGTATGGTAAAGGCATCTCCAAGACTTTGTGGAAACCATTGAATTTAGTCTCACTGTGATAATCCATGTGTGTATTATGCACTTATGTACGTTTTTGTCACGACAAAACTATTGGTATGATTTAAATCTAATAGACAATGTGTGACATATGATTACTATAATTTCCAATATATATAGCTTAAATAGCTCCCAAGCACTTGTGTAGAAGCCTAGGCACAATCACACAAGTGATATTGTAATGCATATTACTATATTATAAGAAGTATCATTGAAACTATATTATGAATGTCATTCATGAATGATTAGTTATTTTTGGATCATCTCTTTGTCACTATTGTTATTATGATGACATATTTATGTGCCAAGCTATTCCTTGCCTAGAGGCCTTTTGGGAATGGTTTGTATGCAATATTGTTATTATGATGGCATATTTATGTGGGTTGTTCCTTTCTTGGAGGCCTTTCGGGAATTGTTGGTATGTAGACATGGCAAGGAAGCTTTCAGAGTCTGCTCATTTGCCCATTTTTTATGCTTTCGAGCCATCACTACTGTTATTGTTGCCTAGATGTGTAGGTGTAATCCCTTGCACATTTTTGTTCTTGGACAATCTTTAATTGTAATTTGTTCCTTTTCTTTTACATTAACTTTTACATAATTTTGAATCACAGTTTTGCATTGAAATGCTTGAAGAAATTTCAAATCTCACTGGTATAATCAAGAACATATATGGGAAAATGACCAATATCACTACACTACAACTGAATTTGATATCCTCCATCACAACATTATAAAATGGTATCTACTAGACACTATTGAAACCATTAAAACCTAAAATCAAGTGATGGAGGTGGGCGTTCATCGATAAATGTGGGTTACTCTCTTAGGAAACAAGGGTGGAATCTACACCCTCTGATGGGTGGATGGATAGCATGTGACTTGATGATTAGCAATTGCCTCTAGATTCATATAATTAAGTTGAATGATCACAAGTAAAGAAATAGTTCAAATTAGAGGAAATTTGAGGTCTAAAATGGGTCTCCTAAGGAAAATAATAAAATAATAGTTAAAATAATACAATAATATTTATTAATTTTGGAGGAAGAAAGAAAAAACTACTTTTTTGTTCTTATTTTCAACATATCCCCCTGTGTTTTTACTCAAATTTCGAACGACAGGGCTCGTTGGATGCATAATTTAATTCCGCATCCAACGAGTACCCAGTCTGCATACTTTTGATGGACCCCAATACCCCAAAAACAAGAAATACCTGAAAACACATGATGATGATGTCAAATACCTCCCGTTAAAAATCTGAGTAAAAACACATGGAGATATGTTGAAAATATGAACAAAAAAAGTAGTTTGTTTTATGACAAATATGTCAAGTCAACCATTATGGTTGACTAATTTTATTGAAATTCTATTGGTTCTTGAATTTTAACTCACGAGAATTTATTGTTGGCTCATTTTCTTATAAGGCCCAGTTTAGACCCCAAATTTTCTCTATTGACCTTTTCAATGTTGTGCCGACATATGGAAGCATTTATATGTTTGAAGAATTTGTGTGAGCACATACAAACTCGAGAAGCCATTTAAACCGCTCAATGGTATGAATTCAAGGTCACTGCCAAACACAAATTATATATTGTTAACATTTGGAAAGAGAAAAAAAATAACGGTAGTACCTATATCACAAGTCAAACTATACCATAAATGCCTACATCTAAGAATTCAACTAATATACCATTCAACTTAGGACGATGGATGACAAAGCAATGATTGTCATCAAATTCATTGATTGGTTGTATTTATTATTAAACAATCCCATGTCAAAAAACAACATGGGAACCCTTTTTGTTTTAAATATTTTTGTCTCTAGGCATGCCCTTGAGGCTTTAGGGAACCATACAACATCCTAGTGCAATTAGACCTTGAAAGGTAATTTTATTATTCTTAGATACGTTAAGATAATCCTTGGAGTGTTTTTTTAAGTAGGATTTAGCACATTCTTTTTTTGTCATTTGTGAATCAACATATTAAATTACTTCGTATGCATCCCACGCATCATCAAGGATTATGAGAATTATTTTGTGTGCAAGCTTGATAGGTTCTCTGCTTAGTTATGTCACTAATCACATCTTCATCATTTGACAACAATAAAATCCCAATGTTAAAGTCGTGCATGCTTAAAGCTTGTTAATTGATCCATTAATTTATAATCATGATCAAATGTGACTCAAATATGTGTATATTCAATGTGGCCATGTGTTGATGTGAGCAAAATGCCCTTCGTCAACTATTGAGGCTTACCTAAGAAAATGGCCCAATTAGACTTAAATATTTCTAAGGTGTTTTATCTTACACCATCCTAAATTTCTTATTTTCTTAACAAGTTTAATCTTTTGCAAATTGATGAGGGAATTTGTATTAACCAGTGTTAAAATTGTTGAGCATGTGCAAGCATATGAATTGATGCTTTAGCCATTGATTGATTTGGATCTTTGAATGGCCATACTTAATTTGATGAACTTATAATCCTTTGAGAAAAATTAGATTGGAAGACAACTGTAATAGTTCTTAGTATATTTTTCAGACCTTTGAAGGGTGAGCAATTTATGAAAATTTTAACATTGAAGGATCATCTTGAGACTTGAAAACATGTAAAAAGTTAATAAGGCTTTAAATGACCGTATATTGAGTTGAATTGTTGAATTAAATATAGATGCTTAGAAAATAAATCATTTTTAAAAGAAAAAACCTTGTTGATTAGATTAAAAAAAAAATTTATTTATTAAGAGGTTATTAAGATTGAAAAGAAACTAGTTGCCCATAAAATAAATCATTGGTAGAAGAAATGATATTTATACATTAAGGAAGGTGTGTGTCATTTTTTTTAAAAGGCTATTAGATTTTTTTAAGTCAGTCTTTGATATTTGTTTTTGCTCTTTTTAGAAAAAATAAATGTGGTGCTAACATCGTAGTGTGGAAATTAGCGGTATTTCGAAGACTGAAGGTTATAAGTCCTTATTATATTATTGGGACTGGTTGTTGTCATTTCTCAGTACATTAATCTAAAAATACCTATGGAGCTCGAAGGCCAGCCTTTTTTTTTTCAGGAACAAAAAAGCCTGTCTTTGTTATTCTTATTAAGATTCAAAGCCTGCCATCCCATAAGTGGATTACATTTCAGAAGTATACCGCTCATATTTTAGGCCTACCTACCAAGAGATACTTACTTCCTCGCAGGAAACCTTGCTTGTATTGGAACCGAGATAAACCTGATAAATTGGGTGGGTTCCCAAATGACTACTTCTTTGAGATTATACTGCCCACCCCAACTTTAGGCAAGCGAATCTGATCTATGCCCAAGGAACTCAGATCAAAGCTAGGATTTACGATGGATGGGAACGCATTATTCAAAAATTTGTTACCCTATAAAATGAATAAAAAGAGGTATTCTTAACATACACTAGCTAGTCAGATGGGGTAAGGTTATTAATAGAAAATCAAAGTTTTGGAAAAAAGAAAAAATTTGTGTAGACTTTTTATTATTTTTAATAAATGAATAATTTAAAGTAGGTCCAATTTTAATGACAAGCTTATTTTGATAGGATTTTGTCAAATGGTAAGACATGATTTTATTTTTTAGTAGACATGATGTCATTAGGCTTTTTAAATAATATATCTAATTGATAAGTATGAATAATACTAGTTTTAGTGATAAATATTAACTAGTAGAAGCACTTAATAATAACTTTAGTAAATGGCTTACTTAATAATTACATTATAGACATTTAGATATTATCTTAGATTTTGGGCTTCCTTGAGCGGATCAACAAGATTAACCTTAGTGTAACAAGTGTGCAACCAAGATTCATTTCATGGTCATATCTTGTTATGCTTAAATGCATCTTGATTAAAATTTAAATAAGCTTGAGTTAAGCAGTGGTTAAAGAAAGGGTAGCCATAATGGTTTTTTATTTATTAAATAGTATTTGTTTTATGTTTATAATAATTAATTTAATGAGTGGGTTGGCACGGGGGAGGGCGGAGGGGGGGGCGAGAGGGGGGTATCTTCACCACGGATGGACAAATGTAAACCAAATTCTCTTGGGGGCTTGGAACAGAAACAAATAATATAGCTAAGGCGTTAGCCCTTTGGCAAGGTCTTACGATAGCCAAGAACCAGAGAATTACAGAGCTAACAGTCTTGGGAGACTCGAGAATAGTTGTTCAATCTCTAGTCAAGGTTTCCCTCCCAAACCAATTGCATCTTAGACAATTGATAAAAAAAATCCAGTTTCTTGCTCGCTCTTTCCACAAAATTGATTTCTTCCATGTTCTTCGGACTCATAACAAAGAAGCAAACCTAGCGGCAAATATAGGAACCACGCTCAGCGTCGGCTCTCTCCTGATCAATGGTTCTAGTTCTTTGTGTCCTCTCCCATAGAACCGTGGCTGAGCGCTTGGAGCAAACTTGGGCCCACGTCTTGGTGCTCCGACTCTTCCTCTATCTTGACATGTGCCTGCCACTTGGAGAAGCACGTGGCCATGTGCAAGAGCATGGGCACTCCTGGCTGCCTCAAGAGACAGTTATATACTGTACGATGAAGGACAGTTCTCATGCACGCTGATGGTTATCAATCTTGTCGATGTATTGTGAATTGAGTGAGATGATGCATGTTTTAATGACCAGCATGATGGATTCATGTGGTCTAAGAGTTATGTTTGTGAAGGGAAAGGATATTAAGATCTGAAAGGAGAAAGGGAGAGGAAGCTTGATTTGGCTGATCTGCAGGAGAAAGGGAGAGGAAGCTTGATTTGGTTGATCTGCAGGAGAAACGAGAACGTGGTCTGGTTGTTTTGCAGGAGGCACGTGAACGCCATGGATTTGAGGGCAGCCAACAGTTATGGAGACTTCGTTGCGGTGAGGAGAGTGCCTACGTTAGTAATGGCTTCTTCTGAGTCATCTGGCTCATCCCCGCCTGCATTGTTCGTGGATTACGATATCAAAGATCTTAAGAGGGAATTTGAGCAGCTGAAAAGAATGGTGGACACAATTGACATAGAAGGAGGAAGACGTCTGGAGAATGTTGATAGAGACCTGATTTTTTCTGAGGAAAGAGTTCAAGCAAGCAGTTAAGCACTCAGAGAATGTTGTTATCGAGTTGATGGCTGATCTGGAGGTAAAGGTTGAAAAGCTGGCATTGAAAGTGGTAAAGATGGAAGTCGCAATTAACCCAGGTTCCTCGACTCACTCCGATGAGGAAAACACTTGAATTTGGGATAGAAATTTTAATTTTGAATTGTTGTCTATATAAGTTTGTAGTTCTCGAAGCAGTAGTATATAGTTAGTGTTAAATGCAGTAATGGTTTCTTTGTTAGTTTATTGGTTTCTTCCAAAACTTAAATAGTAACTTGAGATATACTGAACTCGCTTTGTCGCTTCCATAAGGGCGTATTTGAGAACTGATGACCTACTTTTGCCGCTTCCATAAGGGCGTTTTGTATCCTGGCTCTGTTTTAGTGGTTATACCACCTATCTAATATATCATAATCGTTTCCGTAAAAAAAATAAAAAAATTTAATGCTTATATTTTCCCATAAATGGATAATATATTGATTTGGTAATTAGTTGAATGTTTATCTTTTGCTTAACAGACAACCTTCTCCACAAAACTAAGTGGCTCGATGTGCCTATTGGCGTTCATCGACCACTTTACTTGTGGTTGTACTAGTTATGCTTTACTTATGGTTGTGCTAGTTACGTTGATAGGTCAGGATTCATTTCATGGTCGTCGTATTTTGTTATGCTTAAATGCATCTTGATTAAGATTTTAATAAGCTTCATTAAGTGTTATCAGTTTTTTGTTTATTAAATAGTATATGTTTTTTTGTTTATTTTAATTGGTTTAATGTTTATATTATACCATAAATGGAGAACTATAACGATATGGTAATTAATTTAATGTTTAGCCTTTATTTAATAGCCAATCATCTGCGCAACAAAACTAAGTGTATGGTTGCACCTATCGACGTTCACCAACCACTTTACTTATGGTTTTGTTAGTAATAATAATAATAAACATAAGTATTTAAGTAGTGGTAAATAATGAGTATAAATAATACTAATTTTAGTGATAAATAATAACTAGCAAAGCATGGTATAATTTTTTTCGCCTGGGCAGCGCGTGAGGAAGAGCTGAGCAACGCGAGCTAGGGCTTGATCTGGCCTACAGCACGAGCTGAGGCTCGTTGTGTGGGCATGTCAACACCTGGGGGAGAGAGGACGCCCCCCCCCCCCCCCCCCCTTCGACCTCGGATGAGGATGCCTTCAGAAGGCTCCTCCAGAGCAGAGGAAAAAATATTTCTCCCCCGGTCATCCCAAAGTTCATCAAGAAGTTGGAGGAAATCCCCGAAATTGCCCTTCCTGAAGAAAAGCCAATGAAAATAGCCCTGGCACTGGCTAAAAGAGGCATGGTGGGCCATTTCATGGGGTTATGGCCTTCAGCCAAGACCACAGATGACTGGATCCAGAGGAACTGGAAGCCCAACCTGAAACAAGGTGTAACCTGCTACCCCGTCAGAAGAGGGTTCNATTCATCTCTGAAGAAGATCGGGATTTAGTCTTCAGGAATGGTCCCTATTTCATGGGAACGCAAGGCCTATACCTGAACAAATGGACGCCAGACTTTGACCCCGCCATAGCTCTCCCCAAAGAGGTGCCTGTGTGGGTCAGGCTTCCCAATCTTCCAATGCACTGCTGGTATTTTGATACTCTGAAGAGAATAGGGAACGGAATCGGTCATTTCATTGATAAAGATGACAACAAAGGACAATACTCATGCGCCAGAATCTGCGTTGAAGTGGATCTTGAAGCCGGCCTACCTGAAGCAGTAAAACTCACAGTTGGATCCTGGACTCACTACCAGAAATTGGACTACGAACACTTACCCTTCAAATGCAGGAACTGCCAAGAGCACGGTCACTTCCAAAGATACTGCCCCAAACTGACTGCTGAAAAAGAAGATGCGGAAGGATGGCAGAAAGCAAAAAAAGGGAAAACCTCCAGTAACACCAAAAATAAGGAGAAAACGATCCATGAACCACCGAAGAAAGGCAATCCAGCGCCCAACCCTCAAGAAACTTCCATTGAGGTCCAAAACCCTGCACATGGAACAGAAGCTGGTGAAGTTCCAGGGTCACATAGTCCAAGCGATTCTCGCCTCCACCGGTCTGCCTCCAGCCTACCAAAGGATCACTCCAGCCTGGGCTCGGAAACAGGAGCTGATTCCTCGGAGGAGGGTGATACTGAAGCAAGCAGCCCGTCCGTCTCTCCAAATCAACCAAAGCGGGGACGGAAACCTGAAAAGAAAAGAAAGGAAGAACAGTCCTACAAGGATGTAGCTCAAGGCTCACAGCACACCATTCCAGAAATGATAAACACTAGATCCGGGTTGAAGATTGGGAAAACCTTGAAAGGGGGCCATCCCCCTCAAACAGGTAAATAATGCAATACGTCTCCTGGAACTGCAGAGGACTCGGCACCTCTCTAAAAGAAGAAGCTATAAGAGATTTAGTAAGAGTATTGAGGCTAGAAGTCCTCCTAATCCAGGAGACAAAAATGGAGGAAGAAGCTCTCCTCCGCGCAAGGAACTCATTTTGGAAGAAAGGCCCAGGTAGGGCTGTGAGCGCTAGAGAAGCCTCGGGAGGCTTGGCAACTTTCTGGGACTCCGCAAAGCTCGACCTTGTAGAAGAAGAAGGCACCACGCATTGGCTATTCACCAAGCTGTACCATAAAGACTCCGGCCTCTACGTAAGTATCTTTAACCTGTATGTTCCTGTCTCTCTTGTGGAAAAAAAAGAGTGCTGGGATTCTTTAAAATCCTTCCTTAACCAGCATAACCCTGAGAATCTTGTTGTAGCTGGAGATCTAAATGTAACCCTAGCTCTAGCAGAAAAAAAAAGGGGGATCAATAGTCCGGGATCCTGCCAGAGAGTGGGTGGAAGATGTGATGCTGGATTGGGACCTTGTTGATATCCCCCCGGACAAAGGAAAGTTCACCTGGTCCAACAAAAGGTTTGGACCTGGCCATATTGCTGCCCGCCTAGACCGGTTTCTCATTCACTCCGCCTTCCTCACCCTTGGCCTCATGGCTTCCTCCAAGATCCACGCTCATTATACCTCAGATCATAAACCAATCTCGCTCACCTTGTCCCCTGAAGTTCAGTTAGGCCCCATCCCCTTCCGCTTCAGTCCTTTATGGGTAGATCAGGATGGTTTCCTTGACATTGTGAACAAATCCTGGTATGAACCGATTCAAGGGTCTCCTTTCTTTGTCTGGGAAGGAAAATTAAGAAGGCTCAAAGCTGATCTGAAAGTTTGGGCAAAAGGCCTAAGATCCCCTTCAGATGAAAGGATTAGCTGCCAGAAGGCTCTGGAACAGCACCAACTGAACATGGAAGAGTCCCCTATCACTCTTGACTTGCTCAACAGGGAAGCAGATCTTCAAAGGAAGTACCAAAAAGTGTGCAGAGAGGAGGAAACCTATTGGAGAGTCAAATCTAGAACGCTCTGGCTTCAAGCTGGAGACAAAAACACCACTTTTTTTCACAAGCAGGCCCAAGATCGGAAAATATTCAACACCATCAATGAGATTCAGCTGCAAGACCACGTTATAAAGGACTCCAATGGCATCAAGGAGGCTGCCCACTCCTTCTTCAAGAAGCTTTACTCTGCCTCGGACCTGGACTCGGTGGATCCGAACTCCTACCCCCTTTCAGAGATTCCAAAGCTGATAAGTGAAGAGGACAACCAGCTGCTAAACTACCCTGTGAGTATCCGTGAAATTAAAAAATCCCTCTTCAACATGGACCCAGACAAAGCTCCTGGGCCGGATGGATTTACAGCCCGGTTCTATGTCTCTTGCTGGGACATAATCAAAAGGGACTTGTACAGAATGATCAAGAAGACTCAGATCTGCTCCAAACTGGGAGGCAGCACAAACTCCTCTTTCCTGGCCCTCATTCCAAAAGAAAAAGGGGCCAGGACTTTCAATAGGTTCCGCCCAATCTCCCTCTGCAATACTGGTTACAAAATCACAACCAAAATAATGGCCAACAGACTTAAAAAAATTCTGCCAAAACTGATTCCGGAAAACCAAGGTGGGTTTGTCAGAGGCAGACATATCCTGGACAATATAATATTAGTCCAAGAGGCCATTCATTCCAGCTATAGGAATAAAGAGAAAGGAATGGCAGTCAAGTTGGACTTAGCCAGTGCCTTTGACCGTGTCAAGCATGACTTCCTCTTTGCTGCCATGAGAAACTTCGGGTTCAATCAGAATTTTATTAAGTGGGTTAGCGCCTGCATATCAGCGCCCTGGATTGATCCGCTGATCAATGGCCGGCCTACCAAGTTTTTCCAGGATTCAAGAGGGTTAAGGCAAGGCTGCCCCCTCTCCCTTGTCCTCTTTGTCATCCAGGCTTCTGTTCTAAGCTTCCAGCTGAATAATAGTCTCCAAAACAGAGCTCTCTCTGGCATAAGAATTTCTCCCAAGGTCAAGGATGTAAACCACGCCCAGTTTGCTGATGACACTCTGCTACTGGGAGTGGCCAACCTCAGAACAGCCAGGAACTTCAAAGCAGAACTTGACCACTACATGAACAGCTCTGGAAGTGAAATACACTTCCTCAAAAGTAAGGTTTATGGTTGGAACTGCTCCCCTCTTGAAATGCTGAACATCTCCAGGATCCTTGACATGGAAGCCATCTCATTCTGGGACACCTTTACCTATCTAGGCATCCCTATCTTCAAAGGCTCTCCTAAAGTTGCCCACTGGTTGCCCCTTCTGGATAAGCTCAAAGACAAAATCCAAGCTTGGGGAACATCCTGGCTCAACAAGGCAGGCAAAATGGTTTTGATTAACTTTGTCCTCACCAGTCTCCCTATTTATCAGTGTTCTGTTCTGTTAGCTCCCAAAACCATCACGAACAAGATCGAAGAGCTGCTCCGACGTTTCCTCTGGGAAGGGGGACGAAATAATGAAAAGAAGTTGCATCTTGTCAGCTGGGACAAGATAAAAAAAATCCAAAGACTGAAGGGGACCTTCAGATCAGGGATGTAGCCACCCAAAATCTAGCCATGGGTGGCAAAATCCTTTGGAACTTGATCTCTGGCAAGAACACCTGGAGCAAGCAGATCCTCCGGAAAAAATACTTCACAGGCAACAGGAAAAGATGTCTAGATAATCCTCCAAAAAGACAGACTGGTTCTCCGATCTTCATGCTCTGTAAAAAAGTCCTGCCTCACTTCAAAGCCAAGCTCACTTGGATACCTGGAAATGGTGCAAATATAAGAATCTGGGACGACTCTATTTCAGGAGACCAGCCTTTGATCAGCTTGACCGAGCTAAGGAATATCCAAATCTGGCTTACTGGCAACAGCTGCACCATGCTGTGGGATATTTCCTCATGGGGCCATGATGAAAACAAATCCTGGGTAAAATGGAACCTGGGAGAATATCCAATCGAGCTGGAACCTGAGGCGCTGCTGTTGTTGGACTCTCTCCAAGGAAAATCGCCAATTTCTGCCAATTCCAAAGATAAACGTGGCTGGGGATCTAGCATAGGTAAATATACTGCCTCTACTGGTTATGCTTCAATTCTGGAACGTCCTTGGGCTCCCCCCAACCCAGGCCCGTGGAATGCTCTTTGGCATTACCCGTCCATTCCTAAAATCGATTTTTTCACCTGGCAAATGCTTCATGACAGCGTTCTCACCTATGACAAGCTCAAGAAGAAAGGCTGGGCTGGCCCTTCACGCTGCCCACTGTGCAAAAACGCTGAAGAAGACGCTGATCATCTGTTCACAGGCTGTGTTTTCACCCAGGAGGCCTGGAAACTGTTGCTTGGTCCCATCGCTGTCAATTTTCCCAGCTCTGTAGTCGAATTGGTAAGCCGTTGGCTCTACCTCTATCCCCACGATTTGAGCAATAAAAATCTCATAAAAACCACGTGGATGTGGATCCCCAGGTTCGTATCATGGAAAATATGGTTGGAGCGCAACAACAGAGTCTTCAGGGAAGAAAACAGGGCCCCAGCTCAAGTAGCTATCAAAGCCCGGGTAATGCTGTCTGAAGCTTTAAAATCAAAGGCTCTCAAAGGGAATAAGGCTCCTCTCTCTATGGAAGAAGATCAATGGTTTAAGGAGTTCCAGCCTCATCAAAACAGCAATGAAGCCAAGCACTTGTCCCACAAGGCCAACTGGGAAATTAGACTGGCGGAAATGGACTTTATTAAATGGAGATCAGTGCTAAATGAATGGTGTCTCTTCTTCGACGGGGCCTTGAAAGGGAACCCCGGGCAAGCTGGAGGAGGCGGTATTATTTACGAACCTACTGGCAAAATCCACCTGTCCTATGCATGGGGCCTAGGACATGCTACCAACAACCAAGCTGAAATTCTGGCGCTATGGCAGGGCCTAATCCAGGCAAGAAAGCTGAACATCCAAAAGATTAATATTTTCAAAGACTCCNTGTGGCAGGGCCTAATCCAGGCAAGAAAGCTGAACATCCAAAAGATTAATATTTTCGGAGACTCCAAGCTGATAATTAAAGCGGTTCACACCAAGAAGATCCCCTCAGA